>QJSC01007847.1:791774-823232 GCA_003697955.1 Calidris pygmaea | reverse complement strand
AAAAAAAAAAAAAAAGAAAAAAACCCACATGAATACCACCGCACCCTGTATCCTCTATGTGGTTTTGCTCTTTTTGCCTGTTCTAATAAAAGGGCAGCATATGAATTCCATTTTTTGAGTTGCAATCACCACCAGTATGGCTGGGAAATGAATCAATGTGGAATCTTTACAAACACAAAGAATCACTAGAAGGCACCTAAAATACAGAAAAAGGGGGCGTTTACTTACTGGAATACTGGAAATGGACTACACTCTACACCTAAGAATAGTAATACATTTAATGAAAAGAAAAAGCTATATCCATATTTCTTTTAGCCTACTTCCTTCCTCTCCCCTTTAAATATAATAACTAAACTAAAAATAACTGACATAACATATAAGGTTTGCAGGACATGTTTCAGCAGGGACAAACAGATACGAAGGAGCTAAAAGATTTTGCCCTAAAATTCTAGCCACTTCACCTACCTTCTGAAAGATAAGCCTTCTCTTAAAAGGATTAATAACTTTGCTAATAGTAACGCTCTCTGTATTTCTTTACAGAGTCAAGCTTATTCCTACTTTACAGCCTTTTCAAAAGGAAAGTCAACAGCCAGGTAAAATAAATGACAGCAGCAACTATTATTAATTTGCTTCTCCTTTTATGGTTTTCCTCAGTAAAAAGTGGTCATAATTCTGTTTTGGCTGTATTTCTTTTTTTTCTTTTTTTGCTATATACACCCAGAGCAATTATAGCACAACCCGTGCAAGACAGCCGTGACCGACTGGAAGACCAACCCCCTTCATGCCCACATCCTTTCCAAGGACAGCTTTCCTTTGTCAAACTTGAACTTTCCCAATAGGTCAAGCAGTTTCAACCGACTCCTTAATTGCTATTAAAACAGCAATTAAATTAACATTCCAAAAGTTATACTTTGGTACAATTCACATAGAACAATTCTTCCACAGAAGTTCACTTAAATGGGCCTTTTATTGTTAGGACAAATAAAGCACTGAGAAATTATGCAAGAATACCGTCGGCGTGGTGTGCTGCGTGTCACATGCCAACCTCTGTAAGACATGGTTAATGATCTACAGGATCATCTGAGCTTTATCTGAAGATGATGGCTTGTTGCCATACGTTTTTCTTCGGCAAAAGGGCACGCACAAACCCCTGTTTAATAAAAGTGGCAAAACAGAAAACAATGGGCATTTTTGCTCCGGAGTTGGTTTTGTTTCATAGCATCCAAAAAGGTTATCTTTCTAGGCATAGGCTGGTAAAAGCTCCAAAATAAATGTCTAGTTGCAACATTTTTCTCATGTGCTGAAGAAACGGCTGAAAAGACATATAGCCTGAACTCGTAGCACATCTTTAAAGAAGCCACAACTGAAACATGGGCAAAAATTTGCTGTGGGGTTTTTGGTTTTTTGGTTGGTTTTTTTTTTTGACAGTTAACAGTGTGATAGTTTATGGAGAATATGCTTTTAAGTAAAAGCTTCACTTCCTGAAGGCAGCTAAACTGAAAGCAGATGCCTAGCTACGTTCTACCCACCTCAACTACAATAAACATCCCTCAGTCATCTTGTCAAATTCTGTATTATTCAGTCATGAATTAGCTTAAGTATTCCCAGAAACTTTTTTAATCCAGCCCTGAAGAGTACTTTGTCAATTTTCATTCCCTAACTGACACTGAAGACTTCCATTACTGGTTCCCAAAGACAGACCCGTCAGATGCGCTCACGGGAAGGAGGAGATTAAGTTAACAAGGGAGAGAAGAGAGAAAAAAAAAAAAAAAAAAAAATATTCACAGAGCAAAGCCAGAGGTGAAGTGTAATCCTCATTCGAGTCTGATCTCCTGCATAACAAAGACGATAGAATTTCGCTCAGCCTTCGTCTTGTGACTGAGGAGGAACTTGTATTTTATAAAGCAAACAAAGAAAGTGAAGTTAATATCCCACAAATCAGTTTGCTGCATTTCAGCTTCCAGACTCTGAATTTTTATAGACTTTCATCTTCATTATGCATCCTCTTAAAAAAAAAAAAACAGAAAAAAGAAAAGAATAAACCACCCACCCCCCCAAAAAACCCAACACCCACAACAGAAAAAGCCCACTCTCCTCTCTAAAAGATATTCCTCTATGACTTAACCTCCNTTAAAAAAAAAAAAAAAAACAGAAAAAAGAAAAGAATAAACCACCCACCCCCCCAAAAAACCCAACACCCACAACAGAAAAAGCCCACTCTCCTCTCTAAAAGATATTCCTCTATGACTTAACCTCCTCCTTGTTAGAACAGAAAAATCACCATTTTTTCCATATTCAGGCTCTTTGCCTCTGGCAGATTCCTCTAAACCATTAACCATACTTGTGGCTCTTTCCTCCAACTTTTCCCCATATTATTCTACAACCAGGACTGTAAAAGAGTCTCACCAAAGTCAGGAGGTTACTTATATTCTTCACTACTTTCATCCTTCCCGACACTCAGTATACTTTTCAGAATAGCTCATAGGTACCACGAGGTACCAAGAGCTCAGTATGTCATCTACTACCAACTCAATGGACTTGCAAATTACATATTGCTGCCCCAATGAATCTAGTTTAAGCTGCTACCAGCACTCCACAGCATTAGTCTCTCTTCATTTGCAGCTTCACACATTTGCTTTGTCTGCATATTTCTAGCTGCAATTATTTTTTTTTTATAAAGAAACTTATAAACTCAGTGCCTTTGGACTAATTGCATATGCATGGTATCTATAACCAGCAATGTCTTCACCAGACAAAGGAGCTGCACAACTCTCTATATAAAGGAGAAGAAATACTATCAGAGAAGATCTCTATTATCTACAAGATTAAGCCCATGAATTAGTTTCAGCTTTTCTGGGACACAAAGAGTATCTGGGATCTATTCTGTTGCATAAACAGAAAACCAGTTTTCTTGCTGGCAAGAATAAATCAGAGCTTACCGTTATAATAATGAAGTTATTCTCAAGCTTCTAAACTCGCAAGAATTTTAACTTCAAAATCAAAGTTCCTATAGAAACACCAATTTTACTCTACCAATATGCTTTCTATCCAAAGTTTTAAATTTAATCATATTATGCCTAGTAACACAAAGCATTACATAGGAAAAAAGCTCCTAACAACATTACCTGGTATGCTTTTGCCAACAAAAACTTAGGCTAGACCTAAAAAATTAAAAAAAAAAAACAAAACCCCAAAAAAACCCCTATTTGCAGCTAAAGAATCCTATTGATGCCTCTACAATCCTGAGTAACATTTTCACTTAGCTAAGTAAGACTTACTTTTTTCAAACCACCTATTTTGTTTAGTTATCTACTGTGTTTATTTTTACGAGGAAATAATCCCAGAAGCTTCAAGCAATTCACATATTTTTCAGCTGTCTGGAAGCCTAGTGCCTTGTAAAAGAAGAACGGAATTGACCTTAACCCTGCCAGTCCAGCAAGCGTATCTTGAGTGCATCTCCACACAAAATGACACCGGTATTTATCTATTTCCCTCTTCAACCTCACAGCTGGGTAGGAAGACTTTTTATCTAAACTCTGAAGTCTGGTGAAAGAACTAAGGGCCTGTCAGGTTTATGGGACATTATCATCCTGTCTACAAGTAAATGTTCCACCAGAACTCCAGCTGAGATATAGCATCAACACCATCTCTACTGGGAAAAGAAAACATCGCAGAGTGCTCAGGAGTTAAATTTATGAATCTCCTCTATGCTTGTAGTATAAAGGAGCAGAAGTGCAAAAATTAATTTAGAAATTGGAATGTAAGTAAAATGTAAGCATTGATGCAAAATTCTTCTGAAGCTTTATGTTTAAAAGACAATTTTTAACTGCTACTTAAAAAAGAACTGGTCATTTGGCAGATGACCTTCTTCAGGAAAGATATGATTGGAAGCAAACCATCAGGGGAAAAAAAAAAAAAAAAGGAAAACAAAAAACAACCAACTTTAGATTTACTTTGGAAGAGTTCTGCGGGAAGCAATAGGACTGAACACTTCACTGCAGCAGCAGGGCTTGACGGTCAAATATTGCTCAGCGGTGGGTAACAAAGAGGCCAGTGACAGGCTGGGGCTGTAAAACAACCTCGCCTGCGTAAGACACTTCTGGGTTGTGCAAGAAGCCTTTTGGTCCTAACGCCCACTGAAATACCAATCCATCTCCTCCAAGAGAAGTCCCTCCTACAGAAAAGCAATTCATTTTCCACAGGATGAGCTCTAAAAGCAGCTTGTTTTTCTTTCCAGTACCTGAAAAGTGATACTTTTCCCTTAAATTTACAATTCCTTTTCCACAGGGGAACAGGCACTGCAGATGAGCCCACTTCTCTACGCAGTTGCTAAGCAGAGGCTGTTGCCAAGCCCTTTTCTTCAGAGTCTCTCTAAAAGATCTCCAAAGCCCATACTCCCTCCCCAAGTTCCCTCTTCAAATGGAGAAGGAGGTCCTCAGCTCAGGCAGGAACGCGTGGCCGGGTGTATTTCAGCACAGTTTGACTGGCATCAAGGAGCCAGGAGGTCACTCCACACTGGCTGGACCTTTTATATTGCTCAAAAAGGAACTGGCAAATTCACTTGGCTTCCAATTCATCCAAGCAAACATTGATACAGGTGTGCGATTTAAAAATAGAATAAAATAAATAAATCCAGAGAGGGGTAGGTTAATTGAGATTGCCCTCCTAAATGTATCTCAATAAGCACCCTGAAACGTTACCGCTGGTCAGACGTTCCTGCCAGCCCTGGGCAAAGAGTTAGCAAGTCAGCCTCTGCCTGCTCCCTCACAGACGAGAAATGCTTCCTCATTTTTATTCCTGTTTTAAGTTTACTTAGGTTTTTCAACTTCCTCATTAGCTACTCTGCTTCTGCCTTCCATATCTCTTTACAACTTTTTTTCTTTTCTTTTAGAAACAAAATTTCCCATAGGATTTTCTGCAGAAGGATAACTACATATATAGCAAGTCAACGATTACAATGCACCATACTACTTTTTGAGCGAGGAAATGCCATGAACTTAACAAACATCTTAGTTGAAAAGAGCGACATTTTAGAGAAGAAAAACAGCTCATTCTTACTGATTGCAGATCCTCTTTGAATTAACCATAAATAAAATGAAATGGTCTAACATATTAAAAACATTACTCTTGTTCCATATTACTTTAACCCCAAACATTTCAAATGTATTTCTGCCTCCTGGCTGTCAGTCTTCAAATCCCTTTCCAAGTATAGGAAACCAAGCCATCAACATGCAGCTATCAACTTCTTTGCACACACCCATGCAAGGGGAGTCATGCGAAAAACCAGTAAGTTAGTTTTCTCTTTCACAGACCTTCAGGGAAGTTTCACTACCAAGAACATCAGCTGTGTCAGTATCGATTTTCCATCAGCCCCACCTCAGTGACATTTTTCCACCCTGACATCAATACTTCAGAAGCATTAGCAGCGGCGATGGGCTGATGGAGCTCACACAGCGCTCCACTTCAGGGCCATTCCAGGACCAGAAGGTTTTGAGACACTTCAAAAAGCTCACTCTTCAGACAGTTTCAGGGATCTCCAGGGTGCTTTTACCACAGCACCAGAAGCAACAGCTTTTTAGCCTTTGGTGATCAGCCTGGAAGACTTTGAGGACAACCCAGTCACACAAACCCTGGGAATGCACCTTCCCACCCTTCCCCACAGCCAGAGACCATCCTCTTCTCCCACAGGAGCAACATGGCTTTGTTCATACAGGCACTGGGGCCCTACAACATACAGAGAGGGACCCAAGTGTACCGGCCGTGGTTTCTTTGGGAGATAAAATTAATTACTAAGCCCATACGTAGACAATACCTCAAGCAGCATTTCCGTAAGTCCTTTATCATACTAGTAGCTTTACAGGTTGATTAGGAGTAGGTGACAGCAAGAGGAAGACTAGAAATGCTTCCAAATGACAAGTTAGTGCAGGCAGCAGCTGAATGCTGGCAGTTTTGACTTTTAAACAAGCCCTCACTAGCAATTTGAAAAATATTAAAATCTTGCTAAATGGGTAGAAGGCCACAGATCTTGCAAACTGAATGAAAAATGTACTTTTCTATTTTTTGAAGAGAAACTCACATTAGTAACATGGGACATAAACCTAGGCCCATAAAAATATCTGTCTATTGAGTGATTTGTTTCAACATCAGTTCATTTATAGGCACTTCTCAACACATGCAATTCATTCATGTATAGTTTAGCCTTGAGAAAATTACAACTGCTTCTACTCCTTACCAACCACCACCAGTGGTTCATTCAGCTGAAGTCTTCTTCACAGGTCACCTCTGGGCAGTTGCTGTTGGTCAAGAGCAGAAGGAAGTTCTGGTGATCCAGTGGGCTGCCTTTAGCGAGTGCCCAAGGCAGGAGACCATGCCAGACATACAGCAGCCACCTGGGTTTTACGGGAGCATACTCAAACTTGTTCACCTCAGGAAATTTTAATCACAGGACGCGTGGCTTGTGTTTTCAGAACTTGCACTGGCTAAGATGAACACATAGCATTTACATTTCCAGCACTACTTCTCCCTTTCAATTCCACTTCTGGCTTGTCTGCCTGCACTCTTAAGAGCACATTTAGTATTCACTGTTTAGAGGCATTAATTTGAGGATTAAAGAAATGAAAACCACAACACAGGCATGGTAAAAATTGATCTTGTCTCATTAACGTTCTCCATCCTGGCACAAAGGGAGTACCACTAAAAGCCATAAACAGTTTGATTCTGAACTTTCTATGCAGAATAAGCTACAAGGAGTGATGCTACCACTGTCCAGTGTCTACCCATTCAACCCTCATGCCATGAGGGGAAGCTTCTTACTGAAAGGGAACTGCCTACAGATTTACACGCATTACATCCTTTTCTTTCATAATTAAGATGATGAGGCAGCATCTCTCGGTCACAAAGTGCTCTGCTACTCAAAAAGAGGATAAACGCCAACTATTCCACTCCCACTGGGCTTCCAAGGCCTGAAGTTAAAAAAAAAAAAAAAAAAAAAAAAAAGTTGAGCAGGACAATGTGGAAAGAGGATACAATGCTAAAGCAGGAAAGGAGATAAGGGAAACAATATAAATGTGACACATACAGCTCTCTGCTGCAGGAGGGAAATCTCATGTCCTAAAAACAGTTTTAGCAGGAGTGTTTGTTTCTCCTCATAAAAATTAGAAGTCATTGTACTGGCGGGGGTTAGAGTACCCCAGCAGTTTGAGACATTTTCAGTTTCACAAAATTAGAGATTTACAATTTTAAATAAGCAACAGCCTGTATTAGAGGAAAAAAAGAAATCCCTCATTATAGTAGTGGGGTTTTTTGTTTTGTTTAAAATACGCAAGTCTCACTTGCAACAATCCACAAGATTTGATGATCCCTTTTATGAAGCTTGGAAGATGACGACGTAGCTACATAGGGCTTTTTCTTTCCCTTTTTTTTAACCATAAACTGCAAAAGTTTCTGGTCATTTCTCCCTTTTCTGAATGAACAAAAATCTTTGCTTGTTTTTTGAGAGCAAATGACAGTTGGAGAATGGAAACAAATAAATAATATACAAAAAACCCCTCTAAAATATAACCAAGAGCCTTATTTCTTAGTTCGACAATTAAGAAGAGAGCAACAACAGATTTGAATGTCCAGATCACAGACCCCACTATAAGGAACAGAAACTGAACTTCTGAGGACTTTCACAACAGAAGGCGTTAAACTGCATGAAGCTTCAGTCCCATCGCTGCAGTAACCGGTACAACCAGAAAGGGAAGTCACTCAGCCCAAACCCCTCGGGGAAAGGGAAGCAGAAGCTCAACTGAAGGGCATTGCAACCAGGGCACATCATCACATGCGTATATTTTTACATGGCGGTCATTGAGTGGACTGGGAACACAACACAAGATTAAGCAGAAATCAAAGTTGGTTGACTTCAGGTAAGGAAATTATTACCCAGCCAATGACCAGCATTTAGACATTTCTTTTGTTTTGAACTCTATTTCAATCTGCCTTACTTTTGCTTCACATTCTTCATGAAGTGTACTACACATTAATTTCTCTTGCCCAGCTCCCCAACTGTTTCTTTGGGATTTCTAGTCAATGTATTCTTCCAGGAAGAAGGTCTAACTAAGCTATCCTTCATTTTACAGATAATGTTATAATTAAGAGAAAAATAAAATCTCAAGTATTTAAAAGTCTATGGTTGAATATTATACTTGACCAAAAATTCCAGTAGTCATCAGCTGCATGAATGTAAAACAAAAACGTTCTGATACTTCAGCTGTACTGAAGACCATTATTTTTAAACTAAGCATAAGCATGTAAGTATGAACAGTTGGATGGCTGGACAACATCTTTTCTCTGCATTTTATATGAATTTCCTGGAGTACAAAAAAAATGGCTAGGAATATCAAATCACGTAACAGATTAAAGAAAAAATGTCAGTGGATCAACAGGAGAGGCTGAGCAAACAGTGAAAAGTATCTACATCAGATGCTGAATCATTATTCAACAAAATTATTCCAATCTTCAATTCATTAACCTCTAGCCCAGAAAAAAAAAAATTAAAAAGGAGATATTCTCTATAGCTGAGGATATGATGGGTTATTTTCATGACAGAAAAAAGCAAAAAAAAGAATTTGTGAAAGGGCAGGACAGAAAGAACCTGAAAGCACAGCAGCTTTAATTCATAATAAGACATTATCCTGCTTGAGTATTGAAAGTTTTAAGTGTATCTTCTCCTGGAGTCCTGTACATGAAGTACACCATACTGCCTGTACACCATACTACAAACAAGACTGAAATGTATTTTTGCCCCAATGGAATTGGTGAAAAGTCAAAAGCTCAAATACACACTTTCCTCTTTTTGCTTTATCTATAAAACACTAATAAATTCAAGCTCACACAGGTCTTTAGACTATCAGTAGAGTTCTTCCATGAATAGTTCCTTGCTGGCCCATGCAATGCCAACTTCAGTTCTAGTCTGCTTCCTAAGAGATGGAAAGACATACCAGAAGATTCAAAAACATGTCTGATGATCTATCTCCCTTTAAAAACAATGTTAAGTAGTTCTCTTCTAGATTAGTTTTTTTCCACACCCAGGTAGGTTAGTAGGATTAGGAAATCTTGTATGCTTATTGAATAGATTGTCCTAAAGGATGCTATTCTGGATCTTCTGTGGTGAAAGACAGCAAACTACTTATGTTAAGTATTCATTCAAATTAAGAGCAAAAAATCCTCATTTCCTTTGACCACCTCTCTTCTCAGCAGTACCACTTGCATAAGCTAAGTTTAATCACCAAGTTCAAATCTCATTTCCTAAGCATATCTTCAAGTACTGCATATGAAGTTACAGTTAATACGACATGCACAGAAAAAGGAATTTATCACAAATTTTATGCCCTCTAATCAAATAAATCCCAGGATGTTCTACTTTGTGTTCACCTGGAACAAAGAAAATCATTCAGACTTGGGAGAGAAAATTGTTCTTTCTGTTCTATAATTTCTATTGCGCCCAGATGCATCCACCACGGACAAAGTGTCTTTCTGGATGGAGACCCAAACAAAGGTTACTTGTTTGGTTATTTTGAAATTGTACAATGTGACTCGGGCAAGGAATTACCGAGTTCACCTTCAGTTCAGCCGGTGAAACACTGCCACAGGAAAAATCTCTGGGAAGCTCACATGGCTAGTGGCTTCAACGCCAGACAATAACTGTAGTGAAGTAAACAACTCCTCTATGATACAAGATGTGATCGCAGTGTGAAGTAAGGTTACTTGAAGTAGCCTAAATATCAGGAGCAGCTCAGCCAAGGCACTGTGAAGCTGGCTATGAGGTGCTCTGGCTTTGACATTTGTGCATCACAGTGTGCGAGATGAAACAAGAAAAATACTCACCATACATGAGCACTCAAAGAAGCGACTGTAAAACCACACAGCTAACAGCTAATTACTTGCCCTGTACCTGTATTTTAAGCACCCACTGTCACCTTCCTTCCAAAGGAAAGAGTAAATATTCATTTCATAGTCAACAGAAAAAGACATCACAACCCAGACAGTCTAAGTTCAGTCACCTAAACATACAATACTAATTTTAAGTAGCTATTTGTTTTTCATTACGGTATGTGCCTGGTACCCAGAAATAACCAGAACTGAGTCAACATGAGTTACTTTGTACACAGTCATCTCTATGTTACAGCTAGTGAAGCCTTTTGCTGTTCTGCACAACACTATTTACTCAGCTAGAGAGGGAACTACGGAGGGGGGAAAATGTAGCCCATCCCCATGTTTTCCTCCTCATGCTCAAGCTGTTGAAAGAGTGGTAATTTTTTAGACAGTTCAGGCATACATTTCACAAAGACAAAATTCAAACTGAAGAGTGCAAAAGGGCATCAATAACCTGTTTTACTGAAGTGAATAATCCAGTTCTTTGACCTCCTTCCGAAATTTTCTACAGTTTCTCCCCCGTGCTCCTGATCTACTGTGGATGAATTTCCATATGCCTGCAATTTTTGTCAGCAGCTTTGCCATTGCATTTACATTGTTTGACTAACCATTTCTCTTGTTCACACCTCCCTCTGTCATACGTTTTCAGTATAGTTACAAAGCAGACAGTCAACACTTATACCAACCTTTCAGCTGTCGAGTCAATTTTGATAGAGATATCTGGAAAATGGACCTCTTCCTTCAGTAAGCAGGGAAGAAAGGATGCAGTGCCAAAGGCACAAACTCTTTATTAGGAAGATTATTAGTATTGCTCCAATCTAGGATCTGGGGCTTTAAAACATGGGTTTAAAATAGACATGTTCAGTCAATTCAAGGACTTCTACAAACTCATTAGAATCATAGAATTGAATCATAGGTTGGAAGGGACCTTTAAGATCATCTAGTCCAACTATCAACCTAACTCTGATTAAAAAAAAAAAAAAAAAAAAAAAAAAAAAAAAAACAAAACAAAACACAACAAAAGAAAACCATACAAAAGAACCCCCCCAAATTACTAAACTATGTCTCTAAGCACTATGTCAGCCCATCTTTTGAAAACCTCCAGGCATGGTGCCTCAACCACTTCCCTGGGCAGCCCATCATTTGTATCAGCCAAAGTCGAGAAGCAACATTTTCACAGAAAAACAAGAACAGAGGGCATGCATCAAAGACTAGACAAACATAACATTCTTGTTCTCCCTTCCACCATCCAATATTAACCCCTCAACACTAAAACTCAGGCCTCACTCCAGGCTAAAATCAGAAAACTCTTTTGTTGCAGAAGCTGAGGTGCTGCTGAGGACCCCAAAGTTGCTAATGTTCATCAAGCCGCGATGCCGTGGCATGGCACTGGACAGCTTTAGCCAGGCACAGACCTCAGGTCACGGATACTATTTAGAGAGAGTCTCACTGAACCGTCAAGTAGTTTCCCCCCTTCGGCTGGGACGGCGCAGTCACTTTGCAGGCTATTATTAAATACCACATGCAAAGCGGGGATTTCATGTGGGGGCTGGAATACAGAAGTTACTGCAGAGGTTCATACACGACATTTATCTTGGCCGGCATCAAGTGCTCACAGCAAACAAGTAGCTTACCTTCCCCATTAGCTTGCCTTCCCAAGAGGGAAAACAAAACCCCAAAATTTCTCCTTCAATAAAGTGAGTTTGCCAGAGCTGAATAAACAAAGTGAGCGAGTTTTGTCTCCTGTTTCTTTTTGATGTGTATTTTTCACAATTCCCTCTGACAAGGTATTTCCACATTTTTATTTCATTTGCATACAAAAGTATCTTCTTTCATCAGCAGTGAATTTGCTACCTTTGACTTTACTTGCATAGAATTGTATTTTTAAGTTGTGGGACATGGGAAAAAGAACTTCCTTCAGGACTTTCTCCAGACAATTCGTTATTTCTTCATATTTTCAGTCAGTTCCCAAGTTATTCTGCTCTTATTTGGAAACATTCATTGCAGAAAAAAGTAACCTGCTGCACTGTTGCACAACAATAAAACCATCCTTTCAGGGATGGTCTAAAGCTAAATCTTTTTTCCTATTTCTGAACCTGCTTCAGAGGCTTTAGACCCAGAGCTCACTGACGGCAAATTCTCTTCAGAGGGTTCTTCCACGTACATGGGAGATTTTTCTCAGCAGCTAACTATACTGTCCCTTTGAACCTCCACTCTTAAGATCTCCTTTTCAAGATGCAGGGACTATAACCGTACACGGTAATCCCAGGGAAGCCACACTGCTTGTGGATGAGGCACTGGTCCTCTGCTGTCATTGTTTTACATGCAATAGTTATGAACAACTAATACACAGAGGCCAACACCATATTCTGCAGGATAATCTTCCCAAAGGCAAAAACCAAAAATCAAAGCCAACTGGCCCCAAAGCCATGACTCACTGGCAAAAATTTATGGCATTTTATTCTCTGTAATTTCCATAAAATCATAGAATGGTTTGGGTTGGAAGAGACCTTAAAGATCATCAAGTTCCAACCCCCCTGCCACGGACGGTGACATCTCCCATGAGATCGAGTTACTCAGAGCCCCATCCAGCCTGGCCTTCAACAATTCCAGAGAGGGGGAATCTACAATCTCTCTGAGCAACCTGTTCCAGTGCCTCATCACTCTCACAGTAACGAATCTCTTCCTAATATCTAATCTAAATCTCCCCTCTTTCAGTTTAAAACTGTTACCCCTCATTCTATCACTACTCTCCCTGATAGAAGAGTCCCTCCCCATCTTTCCTCCCGTCTTTAGGTACTGGAAGGCTGTGATAAGGTCTCCCTGGAGCCTTCTCTTCTTCAGGCTGAACAATCCCAACTCTCTCAGCCCGTCTGCACAGGAGAGGTGCTCCAGCCCTCTGATCATCTTCATGGCCCTCCTCTGGACTCCAACAGGTCCATGCCCCTCATGCTGGGGGCTCCAGAGCTGGATGCAGTACTCCAGGTGGGGTTTCACCGGAGCTGAGTAGAAGGGGAGAATCACCTCCCTGGACCTGCTGGCCACAATCATTTTGACACAGCTAAGGATACAGTTGGCTTTCTGAGCTGCCAGCACACATTGCCAGCTCATGTTGAGCTTTTCATCCACCAATACCCCCCCTAAGTCCTTTTCCTCAGGGCTGTTCTCAATCCATTCTCCACCCAACCTGTATTTGTGCCTGGGATTGCCATGACCCAGGTGCAGGACCTTGCACTTGGCTTTGTAGAACTTCATGAGGTTCACACAGGCCCACTTCTCAAGCCTTGTCCAGGTCCCTCTGGATGGCATCCTGTCCCTCCAGCATGTCGACCGTGCCACACAGCTTGGTGTCATCGGCAAACTTGCTGAAGATGCACTAGATCCCATTGTCCGTGTCTCCGACAAAGATGTTGAACAGCACTGGTCTCAGTACCAACCCCTGAGGAACACTACTCATCACTGGTCTCCATCTCATATCTTGTTAAGTTCCAGCCTCTTGACAGGTACATGCTCAACACCCTTTCCCACTAAATGATCCCTGAGGCCCAAGACACTTTTTGAGGCGATATCCTCTAAACCCTTCCACAAATGACCTCCTCAGTTAAACATAGCTCCTCACACATTCAGCAGCACCCAACCCCAACTGCTACTCTGTCACCTTCTCACTTGGTTTGGAAAGGCTTTCCCACATGCCTCAAGAGTCCTTTTTGGCTGTGACTTAACCTACCGAACCATCTCATCTGTAGCTTCTTTTTTCTCAGTGTCGGTCCTCCACTTCCAAAAATCAAAACCAGGAGAATATTAAATGGAGTTCAACTGTGAGGAAAATACATCACTTAATCCTACTCTTGTCTTTGTTGTGTTTCAGTATGATGGAGGACCATGCTTTCTCCCTACCCACAGCTAATATATATATTGTTCATGGCACAGGGGAATGTTTGTCTCCAGGGCAGCAGGGAGACCAGCCTACCTGGGCTGATCTCATACTGCAAAGGACCGAGTCATAGCCCATCAGAAGTCTTCTCTGAGAACTTTGCTGGATCATCCCCTTTCCAGGAGAAAAACACGTGCAGAAGGAAGTGTACATCAACACAGACAAATAAATTAAAAACAACAACCACCCAACACACAACAAAAAACCAAACCCCAAAACCCTCAAAGCCTAACTAAGTGAGGGAGGAAGCTAACGCTTCTGACCAGCTGAACTCTCACACCTAGCCCGAGAAAGCTCAGCCCAGGCAGCAGCTTGCACTGCTGACAACAAAACACTGGCGATCAGAGATCAGAAACTGTGAGCAATTCACACAAGCTCACCAGCACCGATCCATCACACATCAGCAAATCAGTCACAAGAAATGACAGAGATGTAAGCAATGCAGATAGACTGCAGTTGACCCACCACAGAAAAGCATTTTTCGGGGCTATGTTTACCTCCTCTGTCCTTACTAGCTCTGGCAAGAGAAAAGTCACCAACAAAAATCTGCAGGTGCAAAGTAAAGGGGTGGAGGGTGTAAAAATATGAACTGATAACTCAATATTCACAGAAGAAAATAGTCAAATCAGTTCTTGCATGCAGACAGCTAGCTCAAGATGAGAGGAAGGAAAAGAAGGGAAGTTTGCTTTCCCAGTTAACCTTTAGGTTTCCTCATTCTAACGCTACATGACTGTCTGTTGGTACGTTCAAAATCCAGCCTCTTTCTTAAAATACATTTACAGCATCATGAAGTGAACTTTATTAAATACTTGTCATTAACTTACCAGTTGGCTCTTCTAATACTAAGCCAGCAACACAGGGGACATGACCACTAATAATGAAGAAACCTTGTTGCCAGGCCACCACTTAACAGATGAACAAACGTCAGTTTAAAGAATCTAAAATCCAACATACAAACAAGGTTTTCCTTTTAAAAATATCAAGGCATCAGAAAATGTGCCTGAAAATCCAAAAGTCTCCCACAAAATTGTTAGCTGCAGCCACCACAGATTAGCATTCCATGTTTAAAGGTGGAGCAGGACCAAGACCCTCAGAACTTCAGGACGTGTTTGCACTGCCCGAGATAAAAGGCCACAAGCTCTCTCAGAGGTGCATGCCATCAACACCCAGCAGGAAGTTTTGATTTACTCCGCAGTTGCTGTCAACACTGCCTAGAAGATAGATATATGTGTGTATATATATATATATGCACACACACATATACATATATATAGCTTTGACATCCTGAGTCTCCAACCTCCAATCCTTTCACATAAGAAAGCTGTGAAGTTCTGGCTGTAAAGTTCTTCTGGCTGATGGTGTTGCTTACCTTCCTTGGTTCAGAAAAATACTACTTCAAACATACAACTATGAAGGTCTCAGAGCATACATGCAGATGCTTAAGAGACCGGGCCTCCATCCAGCAGACTAGTCCTTTAAAATATGCTAAAAATTTACAGTTGCTCCCTTTTTTTGTATAGTTTACACTTATTTTTTTTAAATTCCTTTGAAGTAACTGACCTTAACAGAAAACAAGCAAATATAGTTTGCAGCATCAGATTCTAAGGAGTAAATAAATAATTCTCTGCACCAAGAATACAACAGCAGCCATGCTGTGTCAGACACAAGACCATCTATCCAAGCTACTGACAATGGAGAAACAGTCCAAAGCAGATGGCTAGGGGAAAAAAAAAAAAAGAGCATAAAAGCATGGCAAGCATATGATACTTCTTCCAAATAGTCTTCCATCTGTGGTTCATTTGTTTCCATGAGTTGAATGTATTTTCCAAATAACTTCTCTCATAACGATCAGAGTGGAAGACTGGAAATGTTGAATTATTTGTTGTATTTACATAAAAAATAATCAAGTCTTGACAACTTCTGCAGGCCCATTTTACAAGACTTGCAGATAAGAACATGAAAGATTCAGACTAGACTAAGTAGCTGACTTTTCCAAGATAAGGAGGAGTGTGAATGCACAGCCAAGAGAAGAGTCCTCCCAAGAATAACCAAGTTGCACTTCAAACCTAACTTGGTAGAACAGGTCAGGCATGCACTTCGGTGATTTACTGAGTGATAACAACACAGAAACATACATTTTAAGCACTTTGGCAAGTAGATTTAATTCTTTCTGGAAAAAAAAAAAAAAGTGAGATTTTTCTGAATAACAGAGTGAGAAGTAATGCAAGATCAACAAAGTGGTAAGTGAAAATGACACATATTTTAAATAATTCAGAAGATTAACAATTAAACTGATGTACTACTAATATCCACGCATACTTAACTTTTGATCCATCACCACTACTGCAGATATACTCATCAATCACTGAAGTCTAATTTTGTTAAAACAAAACTCTGTGTTACAGGAACGAAGCTTCAGTGTATCAAGGCTGTTACAGCCAACTGCCTAACCCATACCAGAATAGCAAATAACCATCCAAATTGAACTGAAAGTAAAATAGAGGGGGCTCCTATGGAGACAACAGTCCACAAACTAATGCTGATAAGCAACAATAAAAATCAACATGCATTCACACATTAAATATAACACGAACTAAGAGAATTTTAAAAGAACATGCATTCCAGTTAACCTTGTATAATTGTGTATTTTACTAGAATACTGAACTAGTGTAGTAGTTACAGCCAAGCATCCTCTCATTTTCTAGGCCAGATCTTCCATATTGCTACACTGCAGATCATGTAAAGTACTATTGGGGTACTAAGACATCTTGAGCTAGCATTCAGTATCTAGGCAGGTAATACAAGTGCAAACATTGAACCATACTCGTCATGTTGTTGTGCTAAAGAATTTTTAATCTGCTGGATGGTCTGTCAGGATTCCCCTATATATACACACACACAGTTAGAGAAAACAACGTATGTGTATTTGATGACCTTGCAACTGCCTCACAGGAATTAAGTAGTAAGAAATGTCAGGTTAATAAACAGACAAATGAGCTAAATTTTAAACTCTGCCTTACTACAAGAATTCCAAGCTTACTTCGAACACACCTGATAAGACAGTAACACCACAGAGAGATAAGAGCCACAGACCAAGCACTGTGGCAGATACGTTGTGGACAGCAAAAGCATAAGATCCACACAAAACAAAAATAAAAAATAAAATAAAAAAACCCACACACACAAAATCAATGCAGGCTTTTAAATCCCCTTGTTGACTTCACGTCAACAGAGCTGCAGCGTCCACGGGGTCCCTTCCTTCTTCATTAGGACAGGAGAAAGCATATGTGTGTCCTGGGAGCTGTTATTTCTTAGAAGGTTAATAAGAGCTGTTAATAAACCAGAGCCCACAGTCCCCACCACAGTCTAGCCCGGACTTGGCAACTTCCATCGTTCTGCAGGAGCAGGTCCAGAGTGCAGAGGGCCTCCAGTGCAGAGGAAGGAGATGAGCTCCAAATGGTTGCGTTGCTCTGAGACAGGTTACCGCCTGGCACATGGAGCACCACCTCTGGAGCTTTCCAGATCCCACACAGAGCTGGAACCTGCATCCTCAACTAACACAACTACTGCAACAAGGATAAACAACTGAAAAAGAAGGCCCCTAAAACCAAAAGACAAAGCCTGGGAGGGACTTATTTTATAGTATATGATTAAAAAAAAAAAAAAAGAGCAGAAGGGCATAAGGGAAATTACCAAAGAACAATCTCATCAAGATAATTCTTCTGTTGAAATAAAGCCCACATAAATCACCCACATGGGCCTGGCGTACTAGAAAGAAGCAGCAATTGCCCACAGGAGACTCCCCACACTAGATTATGTCAATTCTAAAACTAATGTATATTTAAAAAAAAAAAATCTGCAAAGGACATAGAAACTGTATTTAAAATAGAGCTACCAGTAAAGAGCTTTCATCATAGCAATAGATTAAGAAATGCAAGAAGAGAAAGCTCTTAAACATCTCCTCCTCCCCTGTAAAAAGTGTTTCTGCATAACTTTTTGGCAGTTTCATTCCCCCTTCCTCCTTCTCTATTCCTGACACGGGAAAAGCCATTTTGGACTAGATTGTGACATGAAGTGACACAGCAAATGAACTTCCCTCCTAAACGTCACCAAGAGGAAACTGGAATATTGCACGATGCTGCAGCTCCCCAAGTTTCACAAGAATACATGATCTGCATTCCTCATTAACGCTCCTGACAAACTTTAACAAAATTCAGCTAAACGTGAAAACACAAATATTGAACAAGATCTTTCTCCCACGACCAACTTAACAGGCAAGAATGTTCACAGACCTCATTTTTTCAGGGCAGTCCAGCCCTCTGCATGACAGAGCAGAGCTTCCTGACCTAATAACCAAGAGCAAGATAGTCATATGACCAACACCACAAACCACTTCTCCAGCCCGTGCCCTCCCAACCTCCTCCACCCCAGGGCTCCAAACCACAACCCGAGGTCCCTCCTGCATCCCGGAGATGCTGCGGGCCACAAGACAGCTGGCCGGGCAATCCCTCGCTGCTTTCCCAGACAGAAACCACCCGCAGCCCACGCTCCCTTGAGCATTAAATCCTTATGTGAGGGCTCTTATCCCGGCGGTGAGAGAGCAAGCCACGCCTGAGGGGCCCGTGAGCTGCGTGCCTGCCTTCCAAAGTCTGAGCCTTACACCAGCTGACATCAATCGGACACCCGAGAGAGCACGCTGCAAGAAGCGAGGAAGAGAAGTTGTAACCTCTCTGACTCCCGCCCGGATCTGCCCTCAGTAGCAGGAGAAAAGCAAACAAGGCATCGCGACCTGCCGCTGTGCATCCACCTTTGGCAAAGCGGGTCTCAAAATACTAGAGAGCAGCAGTTGAGAAGGCCCCTTCTTGGCCCGGCAAAGATGTGTTTCTTTCCAGACTCTGCTCTCCTGCCAAACCATTTGCTTTTAAGTGACTGACTTCACAGCAGAACCGAAATAAAAGGCGCTGAGGGCCAGGCACCCAGGGAGAAAGGTTTCCCGATCCCGGCCGGGGTTCTCCTCTCCATCTCCCGCGCCCGGGTCCTCGGAGAGGCGAAGCCGTCCCGAGCGAGGTCACCCGGCCGCAGCCTCCCCACCACCACCGGCTTTTACACCAGGGCCGAGCCAAAACGAGGGGAGAAGAAGAACACGGCCGCTGGGACCGAACCACGTCCGGCGGCGGCGGGCAGTCCCCGGCCCGAAGGCGGGCGGAGGGGCGAGCGCCGCCGCCGCCGCCGGACGCGGAGGAGAAGGGGGGCAGCCCGCCGGCAAACAAACACCCCGCAAGTGCCTGGGGGGCTGGGATACACCGGGGACACCCCCCTACACACACCCGGCCCCCTCGCCGGGGGTCTCACCTGCGGTGTCCCAGATGGAGATGTTGTACGGCCCCCACTGCTTGAGGTAGAAGGCGCCGCCGACGGTGCTGACCGTCTCCTGGAAGCGCTTCTCCATGTAGCGGTGCAGCAGGGAGGTCTTGCCCACGTTCATGTCCCCCAGCAGCACCACCTTCCCGTCCGGCTTCTTCATCGCGGCGCGGCCCGCCCCGTCCCGGGCCGGGGCTGGGGACCCGTCCTGCCGGTGGCCGGTTCCCTCCCTCCCGCCGGCCCGCTGGGAGCTGGGGGAAGCGGCGGGACAGAGGGAACTGAACGAGGAGGGCCGCCCTCCGCCGGCACCGCAAACTTCGGGGGCTCCGCCGGAGCCGCCGCCGCCGCCGCGATCCGGCTCCAGCTCCTCCCCCTCCCGCCCCCGCCGGCCCCCGGGGGAGGGGAGGCGGGCGGAGCTCAGCGCATCACCCCCCCCCCCCGCTCCGCTCCTCCGCCTCCACCCTGCCCCGCGGGGTCGGGCCGGTGTGTCCCGGGGACCCCCGCCGCGGGTGGCTGCCGAGAAGCCGCTTCCCGACGGGGCTCGGCCACGCTGAGCCTTCGCGGAGAGGGGGGGGATGCTGATACCCACCCCCCCCACCCGCCTCCGGGCTGCCAAAATTTTTCCAGACGGGGATGACAGCAGCTCCGGAGCCCAAGCGGGAATCCCGCTTCTCCCGCTCTCCTCCCGGGAGGGCAAAGTAGCCCCGAGGCGAGGACCCCCGGCGGAGCTCTGCCGGTTGCCAGACAAACCCCCCCAGGTGGGGGTTCACTCGGGGATTATTTTCCCAACTGGCGGGCCTGCCCGCTTCCACAGTCGGTTGCCCAGCTGCTGTCATCCAGCTTCATCCCGGTCCAGGTGGCAGAATTGCAATGATTTGAATCACCCAAAAACCTAGCCGGTCATTTTTGCATCAATTCTCTTTGGGCCAAACAACTGAAAAAAAAAAAAAAAAATATATATATATTAATTGAATTTAAACACCTTGCAAATTTTGGCCAAGGAAAAGGATAATGTGCTGACCAACTGGAGGGGAAACAACTGTTAGAGTACTCAAAAGGGAATTTACTGATTACCAGTTTTGTCTCCCTCCCCACACAAAACCGTTCAGGCAGCAGCACTTTTCATAATAAGTGAACGCACATGCTCACATTTGCATGTCTCATGTTGAAGCTGTTAGAATTTCCTTAGCCAATCTAGGTTTCACATTTATGAGGTGCCTTGATTTTTGCTTACCTGCTTGAAAGGAATAGCTCTGTTGCAGGTTGGGATTTTTTTAAGCCATGCCCAGTTAATTTTGCTTATTCTGTTTTCACTGCTTTCGTGGTTTTGCAGCTGTACCTGGTGACACATAATTTCAGTTCAGAATCAGACACACACTAGATATTAAAGTACTGGGGATACCCAAAGAGAGAGGATGTAAAATGATTTGGGGAAAAAAAAAAGACTCTAAAATAATAATATGAGATGTGATTCAGGGTTGTGTGAAAGACTATGAGGAGGAGGGGGAGGAGGGAGCTATTCCCTTTCATTATTGTATGGCAATATTTAGCTGTGGTGTGTGCAGCCTTCACATCAGATTCCTGCCTGTATTCCCATCTCAATCCCAGAGCTGGGAAAATGAAAGTCATTGAAGCAAAGTGCGTCTCTGAGGTAGTGCAAAGCAAGCAGGTTTCTTATGAGTGCCTGGTATGTGAGCATAAAAAGAACAGGCGTTCTCTTTGCATGGATACTATTTGCAAATTCCCATGTGCAATGTAATTTACATCATTTTGAAATAGCAGGCACCACTTCAAAAAGAGAAAAGAAGAATCTTGTGTCAAAGACTTTGGACCATGAAGATCTGAAACAGTGAAGGGATCTTCAGAGCATGTACTGTCACCTTATGCATTGGTTTACTTACCGTCCACACAATAAAGAAATACCTAAAAGCTTAAGTATGATTATTGATTTACAGCAGTGCTTCTGCTACCAAATCATAGCAGTTAAAGCACTTAAAACAATTATTTCTGTATTTTACCAAGATTCTGCTGTACCTGAGTTATTTTCATGTACTACTGAAATGTAGTTCTTTCTGGTGTTTACAACCCATATCAATAGTTTCTAACAGTGATGCAGAGGAGTTAGGACAGGAAAGCGTTTCAACAAAAGGATGAAAATGGGTTTGGGATTTTAGGTTTTGTTAATAAATGACATGCACTACAAAAAGAGAACACCGCTCCCTTCACAGATGTTTTCCACGGTTGCTTGAAAGAGATACTCACGTCCCTGCATTTTTGAGTGTGCGCATTTCCAGCTGGCAGCGGTCAGTCAGACAGGGGACTCTCCTGAAAGTGTCGCCAGCCAACTTTCACTGATGGCAATGTATTACTTTTCTATGTTAACCATAGCCTAGCTAAATGGGACAAGAAATCAGTCTGGCCCAATACTCATTTGAACCTGGTACCACAGCTAATGGACTCTGACTCAGCCAGGGATGTGATTTATTCCACTGTGATGGACCTCCTATTCACCACTTAGTTAAAGGATCATCTCTGTTTCATAATTTTCTACCCCTAATGATTGGATGCAGTAAGGTAGGAGAGTACTATGTGTTGTTTCAGATCCTTGGGAGAATTTAGGAAAAGGTTGATGTGGACAGGTTCCAGGTATCTAGAAGGGCTCAAGGTTGTGCTTAGCAGCTTGAGCTTCCCCTGACCTCAGGAGAACATGTTTGCAAGGCACAGTGCAGTGTGTTTGGTTATTACTGCCAACATCTCCTATGAATGCTCTCCAACCTCCAGCATACAATTTAAGTCGCCTGTTGTTAAAGTCGAATGGCTCATGATAGTCTGTAATGCAATACAGATAATAACAGAGCGTATGTGAAAATATTTGGGAAAACACTAAGAGCCTGTAATTTGCTCTCTAGCCCTCAGATACATAGGCCTGTTGCAAGATAATTCCCCCAATTGTCTCCACCGTGGTAAGTATGGGCATGAAGAATGTTGAATGTTGCTTGATAGGAAGAGATATGAAATACTTCACTGCCTGGATGGTGCACGTGTGCAGGCTGCACACATTGTCTGGGGTTTGTTAGTTTTTCATTTTAGAGCATCTGAGGACACCATTTAATTACAGTGAAGTTGTTCATTAGCCTTCCTGACAGCTTGGCGACGTGGTCACCATGATTGGTCTCCAGATGTTCTGGAATTCAGGCAACTGGGGTGGCTTACGGAGGCGCACAACATATTGAAGTTTCCTACCAATTTCTGCATTACAGTAAAGCCCCCTCTAGAGTGGGAATGTCAGCCTTGTATGCCAGCCAAAAACCTGAGCCAATAATGACTGTACTGGCGTCAGGGTAACTCAACCTTTCTAGTCTCCCACAGTATGAAAGCTGCCCAATTTTGCAGCAGAAAATTAGAGCCTCTTCATTTGTTTCCTCGCCAGCCTTCCCTAGGTATTTATATACGTTGTCCTGCCTGTGGGCCCCATTTGGTCTCCAGGCTAAGAGCATTTTGTAAGTTCACATGAGGTGAAATGTCTGTCACAGAACAGGACTGATTTTTGCTGACCTGATCTTCTTTTGGAGACACATTGAGCAAGTGGTTGAAGGTGTACGTCATGCCAGCTACTGACTGCTGCCCCCAACGTGTCACAGGTTTGCTGTGGCCTTGGTGTTCAACTCCTCAATCTGTCTCTCTTTTTCATCCTCTGGCAGTGTCTCCGTCTTCTGGGATGTTGAGCCTCCATGACCAGATCAAGGCTGTCTGGAGATACTACAGGGGACCTCAGTGGGTAATGCTTGTAATGATAAAGGAGGTACCAACTGCTGAAAGAAACACGCTGCTTTTTAAACACAGACAAATCCATAAAATAGAGTCATTTACCTCAGTTATCTAGTGATTCCTAGACAAGGCCTTACAAATCAAAGAGAAGGGCAATAAGGGAGGCGTATTCCTCATCCTCAGAACGTGCTGGCACTCCAGTGCTATATTTGTTGCACCTCTTTGCAAGGCATGAGATCACTGCAAAAGCTATGAACAGGTAGGTGTTTGTGAAGCACAGCAATTTCTGGTTTTGTTTCGGCTTATTGCCTTCCTTTATGACTTCTTTCTTCTAAATGAGCAAATGAGCGTGGCATGCTCATTAAGCAGAAACATTTGCACTCATCATCTTCCAGGCAGCCCTAACTACAGCTCATTCTCAAGGCGCTCTCTTTCAGGCTACAAAGCCTGAAAGAACTATTCATCACATTGCCACTGCTCTGTCTACGTATTCGTATTTACACACATTCTAGGTTCTTCCTTTTCACCCCACAGATTGGTTCACAACCTAGATGACCTAATCAAGGGAAATTGCCCTGCACTTCAAATCAAGAGTTGGTCTGCTTTCTTCAGGTTGCAGTTCCACCCCTTTCTCCCCCTCCTTTATCAACCCCTTTCTTTGTGCTGGCTATGGCTTCTGCTTGACCCTTGCCTAAGCCAATCGAGTTTGATGACCTGACAAAAAACTAGCTCCAGGGTGACAGTGATTAGTTTTCTGCTGGTTTTGTGATCAGCATAGAAGCAGCGCAGAGGAGGCTGATGAGGCAGCCCATGGTTGGGACCACTGAGCCTCAGTTCCCTGGGGCTTCAGTCGGGCAACATTGGTTGGTCATGCCAGGCAAGGTGCATGGGCCTTTTGCCTCTCCAAACTTTGCAGCTCTTGGAGCACCTCAATTGTAGGACTTTTTTCTTCCACCGGGATTGAACAAGGATATTGCTGTATAGCTTCTGCCTGGTAGGTGTCCACACTGAAAATGAGGCAGGTAAATCAACCAGCTTGATCACAGAAAAGCCTGACCTGGATGATGAGAGTTTGCCTGTGTTACAGGCAACTGGAACGAAGGTCATAGAAACCGTGAGGCAACCTGGGCTGTAGATACAGCCACCAAGGAGTAGTAAACTCTTCTCTGACTCACAGATGCTAGAGATGCAGATGAAAATAGGGGCTCAGGAAGAACTCCCCACCCAGGCCTCCTGTAGGAAGTTAGTTTACCCTTTGCTGCTCAACTGTGAGTTAAGGTCTCAAGTCAGCTTTCTTCAGCAAGTTCATCTTGTCTTCTGAGTTCATAAACAGCTGGCACCGTGTGGAGGGAGCAGGCCTGCTGTGTCCACTCTACCAGCCAGATATATTCTCTCCTTACTAGTGCTTCCTCTTCACCAAGATCATGTGAGTCCTCCCGTATTTTGTACCTATCTAGATAGATTGATATGTTTTACCACATGTAAGTCTAGTTTTTCTAGACTTTCTGCTACATGAAAGAAAAAACTTTGTTTCTGGAATTTCAGGGAGCTTAGTGTGGATATACTCACCAAATGACATGAAAATATGGGATTGGGGGCTTGATCAGATCAACTGTTATTCAAAGTGATCACAATGCAAGAAGTTCTGGTAAGTGCACTAAATGTGAGTTTTGCATAGATTTCTTTTTTTTTAACTGCTTTTTTTTTTTTTCCTAACTGGAATCTAATCAGACTCCATCAATGCATGAGAACCCAAAGCTATTCTACTATTGTATCATGTTCTTGGACTTTAATAGGGCACTCTGTGTGGATGCGTACAGAGGTCAATATGCCTACAAAAAGTTACAGAATTATGGTCTATAAAGAGATGTATTAGGTTTTCATTCTTTCCAGCATCATGAAAGAGATGGAGTAAGTTAGCTGATAATAAGACAGAATTTTCTTTAGTTGTTATAAACTTACCAGGATTCTTGTTCATGCTTAACAGATCCATGTGTCTATGAGAAGTCCTGTGGACTGCAGCAGCCAATAAATGGGAATCTGCAGATTTGACAGAATCAGATGGCACTATCCTAGTGACTAATAATGACACGGGAGCCAAAACAAATTTTTAAGTGATTTTTAAGTGTGAAGTTATTTTCACAATGGAGGTTTGTGACAGTTGGAAGAACTTTATTTTTATTTGCAAGTTCAATACTGTCAACATGTGAATCGTTAAAAAAACTCAACATATACAGAAGAAACCTGTGTTTTCAGTTAAGCCCACCTCATCACTATTGACATTCATGCGTATCAAGTATCTTCTGCATTTTATACTCTAATTTTAAGGCATTTCTCTAGGCTGTGAGCCATGGCTATTCCCTATGAAGAAATTCACATGGTGCCAAGCTTGTCAGCGTTGTTCCTGACCAGGAAGAAAAGGCCATTGAAAAGTGTCACAGACCACTTTGCCTTGGGGCAAAATTACATCCAGTCAGGAGTTGCACTTTATCCTGCCTGTAGCCCTGTTGCTACACTTTTATTTCACCTGTTGGCTGGATGAGCCATTGTAATCCCCTTTTTTCCTTCTTATTTGAACTCCTCTCCACCCATACCGGCAGTATGCAGAGAGAAGTTGGACTTCTCCTCTGGGCGCTTGTTAAAGGTCAAAAGAATTTGATTGAATTCAGCAGTAAAGAACAGCTGTCCTCTTTTTATCCCCTTACAGAAAGATAACATTGTGACCTTCCAAGCATAAACGGATCACTGCAAAATGAAATCTATCGCAATGATTTTTCCTAAAAGTATGGAAACCATTCATGGGCTGTTGCTTCTCTCACCTAGGTCTGGCCCTTGGGTGAGAGATGCACCAGCTATCAGTGGACAATAGAAGCTATTTGGAAAGAAAATATTAATGTAATGAGGAGTGTAAAGACAGTAATGATTTAGTTAAATGTGTGAACATGAGACTTAGAGATTAGGGGTGGAGAAAGGATGATCAAAGTGGAATTTAGAATATGCAAATATAATTGATAACAGCATGGTTTTGGACAGTAACACTGGAAATTTTTGCTTAAATTGGTAGTCTTCAAATTAGAAATTTGCTGTATGAAATTTTCAAGTCCTCTTCTAGCCCTAGTTTAGAACTAGAATAAAAGGATGCTATGATGGCTTTGCTAGTAGCAGTTATGTCTGTAACAGAAAATCCTTCCCTCCTGGAACATGAAAAAGGGCTTCCTAGCTGCTTTCTAACTTGTACAGAGAGACAAAAAACCACACAGTATTTCAGATTTGGGTTGATAGCCAGTTAGTTGGATTTCCACTGTATTAGACTTATATATGCACTAAAGCTTACAAAATTACTCTAACAACAATATCTACTGATTAAAATAGTTTCAAATGCAGAATAAGGGTAATATAATTACATTTGAAACATTACAATACTGTAATATCTTGTAGAGAGTTTACATAAAGATGCTTACATTCAGAATTTCCTGGGTTTTTGTGTCTTTAACCATATATTTATGATTAACACCATTCCCCAGTGCATCCCTTTACACAACAGTGTTTTTGGGAATTCATTTCTGTGTCACTGTTTAGAGCACATTTTCAACTTCAGTAGTTAGAAATTTGTCGTCTGTGAATCTTATGCAACTATTCTGTTTTGCTTTTGCCCTTTCTTTTTTAGTAGCCAAGTTTTTCATCGTTACCTTGGGTACTCCACTGGAAGTCTTATTGAGATCAATGGAACTATTCATAGCCAAGGTATAAATAAGCATGATGGGATTTGACCTTCAGCCACCTCAAAAAAAAATATTCTCCCATCTAATTATGTAGACATAATCTTGCTCTAAATTCCAGAGCAAAAATACTTATGAATCACAACTGACAAGCCCTGTCTACTGTTCACAGCTGAAGCTGAAACTTTTTTCTCCTGCTGTAATATGTTTATCCTCTATGTAGTTTTGTTATGGGAAAATTTGATGCAAATGATGTTTGCTAAAGCAGTATGTTTTCTGGCACTTTGTTTCTGAGTTGCTATGAATTGCATGCTACTGTTTTGACATCTTTCCAGGCTGTAAATGCTGTTGTGTTTCTTGAGAGCCTGGGAAGTTACATTGAAATGAAACCTGTTGCTGGCAATTCCCTTTATAAAAGCAAGTTGCTGAGGTAATTGCTTTGGTACCTCCTGTTCTGGCTTCAATGCTGAAAATATTATTTGAAAATTTGCTTTCTTGCTTTTTTCCATTTTAAATGCCAAGTGGGAGGTAAGCATAATTGCAGATTGCTTTTCTTTGGCTATTTAGTTATCAGTAATAATCAGTATTGTCACGATGTTTTCATCTTCAGAGCATTGCAGAAATGGAGCGCTGGGTTCTGTGCTGATCTACGCTTAAACCAGCTTCACTGAACCATTGCTTCAATTGCTTATGGGAGCAAATCAGTTCCGTATCTGGTCTGACACATCACTGATTGGTTCCAGCAGCTTCGAGTACCACGTGTCCCAACCTTCCTTCACACCTGGGACAAGAAACTCTTAAATTGGTGAGAAAACTTAAAATCATAAAGGACAGAAGAAGGAAAATGCTCAAGGAAAAAGTTTCTCTCTATTATGAGATTATTTTTTTTTGTAGAATGTGAATTATTTGTACCCTTTTAACATACAGAGAAAACAGCTTCTGTGAGATAGAGGAAGTTGTAGATATTATTAATGCTTGTTGATATTTCATCTAAATCCCTAATTTAAACAGAAGTGCTAGATGAAACTCATTCCAGATTTAATATGATATAATCTAATTGACTTCAAACACCTGCTTGTGTCAAAGCCGGTCTGTTTAGGGAGTAAAAATAACAAAGAGTAAACAGCACTATTAGAACATGCTGGAGGTGTTAACATAAGATAGTATTATTTGGGTGAGCTTGTTCCTATTTAATGCGAATAAAGAAGCTTGTAGTTCTCTAAAGCTCAGAGAAAATTATTATTATTAAAATAACATAGCAAGATTGCTATTCTTAAATCAGAAAAAGAAGACAGGAGAAAATTAATTTACTACAGACAAATGAAACTGAATGGAAGAAATAACTAAAATTAAAAGGTGAAATAAAACAGTGTTCATTCAAAAGAGAAGAGAGAGGATACAAAGTGTAAGACTAAAGCTTCGTTATAGAATACATACATGGAAAATGAGAGCGGAAGAAAGTAAAAGAAAAATAAGTAGGGATATCCAATATGTTGGAAGACATTGGTGACTGTAGAAAAAAGTTTCAATTCTCAGTGAAGTGGCAAGTAGGGATCTGATCTCACAGCCTGTTGCCGAAGTATTTTCTTAGCTCTTAAGAATACCATTAACAGTTAAAAGCATACCTAAACAAAGCCTATGCTAAAATTTTTCAGTGAAGAAAGATGGGCTCGAATTTAAATTCTATTATGAGTTTTTGATTAGGGTTATACATTAGCTAACTTCTGGACATACAGAAAATGGATAGCAACAAAAGGAAATAATAGAGTCCAAATGGAGAAATGACAGTGAACCTTGTTAGCTGTGTTCTTCCATCCATTTCAGTGAACTTTAGGTCAAAGCCTGTGTTTTGATGAATAAGGCATGCAAATTCACAATGTACTTTTATTAATTGTAAGTACATTTTGTGATCATGAAAGAGAAAAGACTTATAAAAAACCTTTGTACAAAGGCACAAGAACTGTAACAACTTGAAACTCAAGGACTTTTTAAAAAGGAAGAATGCAGGCAGTGTGCAGTTGCAGCCCAGAAGGCCAATCACATCCTGGGATGCATCAAAAGAAGTGTTGCCAGCAGGTCCAGAGAGGTGATTCTTCCGCTTTGCTCTGCTCTGGTGAGACCTCACCTGGAGTACTGTGTGCAGGTCTGGAGCCCTCAATATAGGAAAGATATGGACATGATGGAGCAGGTCCAGAGGAGGGCCACTAAAATGATCAGGGGTGTTGGAGCACCTCTGCTACGAGGACAGGCTGAGGGAGCTGGGGTTGCTCAGCCTGGAGAAGAGGAGGCTCCGGGGACACCTAATAGCAGCCTTCCAGTACCTGAAGGGGGCTACAGGAAGGCTGGGGACATTCTGTTTACAAAGGCCTGTAGTGACAGGACGAGGGGCAATGGCTTTAAGCAGGAGAAGAGCAGATCTAGATTGGAGATTAGGAGAAAGTTCTTCACTGTGAGGGTGGTGGAACACTGGAACAGGTTGCCCAGGGAGGTAGTTGAGGCCCCTTCCCTGGAGATATTCAAGGTGAGGCTCAATGAGGCCCTGGGCAACATGATCTAGTTGAGGGTGTCCCTGCTGACTGCGGGGAGGTCGGACTAGATGATCTTTGGAGGTCCCTTCCAGCCTGGACGATTCTATGGTTCTATGTTTCTACAATTCTAGATGATCCAGGGAATGGAAGTGGATTTTGTTCTCCAGATAAAGCATTTACCTCATTGCCTCTTGATTATCACCTGGAAGGATCATAAAACTTCTGATGACATGATCCAGCTAGTTGAAAGGAAAGAAGAAATTAAGTAGTGTGGATTTGAGGAAGTAGTATAATCTATACCGGATTTAAGAAATGTAGAGATAGTATGTAGAGATTATAGGATTGAAAAGGTTCTGCAAAAACTGCATAACTTGATCAAAACTTAGATGAGGGTAGATGTTTGGTTTTAAACTATCTTAAACTCTCTCATAGTGGTAACTCATTATTCTGGTCTCTGTGATTTCCTCCCATCTGGCCTTCTATTTCTGATATATTTTTTTGTTCAGCTCTTTTATTAGGTGTCCCTGGCAATGCAGGTGGCTGCTTGTGCCCCACTTGTTTCACGCTGGAAATAAAATTGAATCACAAGAGGCTACAGAAATAAGTGGCTCATATTTTCACCCCACTAAAATAAACATTAACTCTGAGCCCTCAAATGTTTTCAGGAGATCTGACCCAGAATTTATCAGGCACTTGAAATAAACTGTTAACTATTAACCAGTAAAGGGAGGTTGACGTGGTCACATTCTAAGATCAGTCATTGCTGAGGAATGAGATGATTCATGACCTTGACAAACTGGGTTTCTGATTGCAGCAAAAAAAAAAAATTAGCCTCTTCTAAGAGAGGAGTACATTAGCATTTACAGTTTGTGCATATTAATTACCTTAATATAAGAGGATAAGAAATGTAGCAGTAAAAGTAACTGTTCAGCAGTGTGTACTCGGGGGCTAAACAGTCCAGCATCCAGTCTTGACAAACATTTATCTGAATTAACAGAATTGTGTTCTAGCCTACTTTACAGTCCACTTTTCTACAGAAAACAAAACAAAAAATCCTGGCCATAGGTGGGCTCTGAGGACCTCAGCCCACCATGGGAAGCACCCTGTGAGAAGCAACGACAGGACAAGAGGTAACGGTTTTAAATTGGAAGAGGGGAGATTTAGATGAGATACCAGAAAGAAATTCTTTCCTGTGAGGGTGGTGAGACCCTGGAACAGGTTGCCCAGAGAAGCTGTGGGTGCCCCATCCCTGGAAGTGTTCAAGATCAGGCTGGATGGGGCTTTGAGCAACCTGGTCTAGTGGGAGGTGTCCCTGCCCATGGCAGGGGGGTTGGAACTCGATGATCTTTAAGGTACCTTCCAACCCAAACCATTCTATGATTCTGTGAACTCATCATGAAACTGGTGGGAGTGGAAACTCTTGTTTCCACAGCACAAAGGGTATGACCTACCTATACTATAGGTGCAAGTAGATATCTTGCCAGTAGCTTCATGAGTCAGTCTGCCTAAACTCATCACCTCCATTCTCTGACTGCATCTGAATGGAGCCATGGATGCACAGCGTACCTTGTCCTGAAAACAGCCTGTTGCTTGCTTTCAACCTGTGAGCCATGTCTCTTCCTCATAGTTCCTGGAGCAAACAGTTTAGGCACAAGTTATACAGTCAATTAATAGAGGTATTTTTGAAGGTCTCCTGTAGGACACCTTCTCATCTGATGTAGGTGTCCCCAAGGTGAATTATTTCTTATTTATTAACAATGAGGTTCATCTACTATTGTGTTACCCCTTCAGTGAAATCCAGTTAAGATTCTCTGAATTTCTGCTTTGTCTTTTACAGACACAGGTAAACGAAAGAACTTGAAGTGGAACAGATAACTTGCCAGAAGAAAAGGTGGAGAAGGTGGATCTCTGAATTCCCTTTGTGGTCAGTGGAGAGAAATGAGAACCTCACCACCGCAATTGGCTCCACCTCGCAAACGGAGTGAGGTTATTTCTTAGACAAGGCATGGTAAGGCCTTGCTTAGACAAGGAACGGTAAGGCGGCCAGTGTTAGAGAAATAAATCCTACACATGGTACCATTTGTGAGAGTTACCTCTTTCATCGCTCTTTATTAATAGACCTTTCATCTTTTTTCTTTTATTTTACATATCAAACCATGTCGTATCTAATACAGAAACTTGAGACTACCCTCTATTAGATTTTTGTCATGAAGAAATGTGGTATTCATGTCTA
>QJSC01007847.1:668246-791025 GCA_003697955.1 Calidris pygmaea | reverse complement strand
GTCACACGTGCCATTCCTCTTAGATGCTTTACAATTCATAGGACTTTGTCCAAAATCACAGGAATCCGGTAATTGTGATGCTCACTTCCTTTGTGATGATGTGAAATGATATCCTCTCAACCACGAAAGGGTTCAGAAAAAATTTCAGTTTCTGCAGTTCCAAGGGATTTGTAGCAATTATTCCAAGAAGATATCCTTTGGAAGATAGATACCCTTTTGGAAGACATCCTGGAAGAACCTGCAACGTAAGTTAGTGTCTGGTCTCATACTACATTATGTGGATGGTTCATGGAATTGTCAGAGTTGGAAGGGACCTCTAGAGATCATCTAGTCCAACTCCCCTGCTAAGAAGGGTTGCTTAGAGCACATTACTGAGGACTGCATCCAGGCAGGTCTTGAAAATCTTCAGAGAAGGGGACTCCACGACCTCCTTCGGGTTTGTGGATTTGTGTTGTTATGTCTTCAAAGACAAACTTCACCCCAAGCACAAAAAGGACTTTCAGGATATGACTGTCAGGATATTACGAGGCGTGGGATCATCTCTCTGTTGCCAAGTCTGGTTGCTTAAAAGCTTGTATCCTGATTTCATGCTTGAAACACCATAGCTGTCTTTTTGCTGTCCTTTTTTTTTCCATGTAAAAGAAAACATAACTTTCAGACAGGAGGGAGCAGGTGTTTGATCTTGGGCAGGAGCAAACTTGGGCAGGTGCCTTTATCCAGACAACTAGGAAAATCTAGACTGCAGACATATATACAGAATGTGTGCCCCAACAGTATTGGAACAGCCGAAAACTAGAGGAATTACAGAATCAGAATCTTCATGGTTGGAAGGGACCTTTGAGATCATTGAGTCCAACCACAAAAAAAAAAAAAAGCGCCCCACAAACAGACACAAACCAACAATCTCGGGCATTAGAGCATGCCCTGAAGTGCCATGTCTACATGTTTCTTAAATACCTCCAGGGATGGCGACTCCACCACCTCCCTGGGCAGGCTGTTCCAGTGCCTGACCACCCTCTCAGTAAAGTAATTCTTCCTAATATCTCATCTAAACCTCCCCTGCCGCAACTTCAGACCATTTCCTCTGGTCCTGTCATTATTCCCTTGGGAGAAGAGGCCAACACCCACCTCTCTACAACCTCCTTNACATGTTTCTTAAATACCTCCAGGGATGGTGACTCCACCACCTCCCTGGGCAGGCTGTTCCAGTGCCTGACCACCCTCTCAGTAAAGTAATTCTTCCTAATATCTCATCTAAACCTCCCCTGCCGCAACTTCAGACCATTTCCTCTGGTCCTGTCATTATTCCCTTGGGAGAAGAGGCCAACACCCACCTCTCTACAACCTCCTTTCAGGTAGTTGTAGAGGGCAATGAGGTCTCCCCTCAGCCTCCTCTTCTCTGAAACAAGTTCTTGCAAAGAAAAAAAAAAAAAAAGACAGAAAGTTATTACCATTTCTCTCCAACATAATTTTTCAAAACCCTCCTCTAGTAGGCGTGCGGGATGTGTCATTAACACTGACATCGCAAAGTAGGATAAACCATGCTGGTTGTCATGGGAATGCTCAGGATACGCGTGGTCCCAGGCAGGTTTGAAAAACGGAAGGTAATTTGTGTAGTGCACACAGGAGTGGGGGGGCAAAGGCAGATCCGGGGGGTGCTGGGGTCTCACTCCGTCGGTTTCTGGGCACCGGTGCCGGCAGGTGGCAGCACCGGTCCCCCAGCCGGGACGGGGACCGGGACCGGGACCGGGAGCTGGGCGGGGGGTGAGGGGTGTCTCCTACGGTGAGTCGTCAGTGACCACCCAGCGCTTGCTCCACCACCCGGCCTCGCCGGGGTCTTGGCTGAGATGGCCCGTTAGGTATTTTGGTATTATTCTAAACCCCGACACTTTGCAGCGGTGCGACAGGAGACAGCCAGGCTGCCCGCGCTTCTCTGACATTCCTCCTCAAGGAAGAACCATTTTTCGGCACGATACCGTCTCCCAAATATAAACCAGCTTCTGGGCAATTCAGGCTGCACCTGTGGTCTTGTTGAGGGTCCTCGCAATGAACCCTGTCCTGGTTTGAGCGACACAGGATTAATTTCCCTTCCAGTAATTTTACTTTTCAGTAAGGTCACTTATAATGCTTGGGAAAACTGCATTCTTAGAAGGCTCTAGTGTCTGAATTTGTGAAAACATTTGCTTTAAGCAGGTTTCAAGGTCTCAGTGGTTTTGAGCTAGCCAGGTGCGGGGATGAGGAGGAACGAGACCCAAACTGGCCAACAGGGTTACTTCTTACGATGAGCATCACATGCCATACAATTAGAAAGTTTGCTGAGGAGTTCTCTTCTGTGATGGCTGCAATCTAGAGAACTCCTTGCCCCAGTGCCGAACCCCTGAGGCCTTCCCTTCCTCCTGAAGCTGTTGCGCTCGCAGTGTCCGACATTGCTGTGCCCTGCTGGGAGTGCACAGCTTCCTGCTGATAGAATTGGCTGAGTATAGTCCTTGTATATTTTATCTTGGTATCAGGATCAATATTGGCTCTTTAGTACTATTAATGTTAATTATTTAGTCCTATTCTATTAAATCTGTTTATAGTTCAGTCCTTGGGTTTCCTTGTTCTTTTCCCCAATTCCCCTTCCTGGGTGGGGAAGGATCATCAGGTGACAGAATAACTGTCCAAATGACAATATATTGTTGTGGGTTCTTCAAACCATAACAAGCCCGTTCACCTCGTTGCCTTGGAAGAGACCTTGGAAAGCTGAAGAGCTTTTACCAGTGCCTGCAAGCCCATGTGCTGGGACCATTGAACTCATAGGTAAGGAATGAGGAGAATTGAGACAGACCACCCTGGCTGTAAATGTCCAGGTTCAGATCTTTCTCCAAAAACCAGGTGACTGCTAGCTCATCATTCAGCTGAGGGAAACATGTGTGTCGTGACCCAAGGAGAAAGATAGCTAGCACTATAGGTGCAGGTGTCAAAGCATATGCTTCCCATGGAAATTAAATGGCAGTGGAATTCATAGCTAATGGAAAACCTATTTCTAGTGTTTTAGGTTGTGACCCTATTACATTTAAGTTGCAATAACAAAGGTAGCAGTACCTTTGGCAGAGCTGCTATCACTGCAGGGAGGGTGTCAGCCCCTCATGGACCTGCTGGGTCTTCAGCAGGGGGCTCCCTCTGGGTGGCTTTGCAGAAGTACCAGACCTAACTCATGGGGAAGGGTATAAGGGACAAATTCTGGTAAGTACTGACACGTGGTTATCGCTGTTGGCCAGCAGCTGATCAATAAATTAGCTCCAGAGTCAGCGGAAGCCTCTTGGCTCCAAGGGCCCAGCAGATTTGCTGTCTCAAAGTATTTCCTCACCACTCTTTCCTCTCTAACCACTTGGCCTGAAAGTTCAAATACGTAACAGTCATGTGGCTGCAATAAGAAGGCTTTTCTTCAATGACGGATTAACCATCTTACCTTCTGAAGAAGCTGGAACGAAGGAACTGATGATCAGCCTCAGCAGTTGCCTTTTCAACAGCCTTGCTCCTGGAGAGGGAGACCAAGAGCTGCCCACAGCCTATGTCCAGGGCTCCCACTGCTGCAGCTGCTCAGAAGGTCCCACACTAGTGGAGCAGTGGCCATGGCTTGTGGTGACCGTGGTACAGTCCAATGCTGGTCTCAGTGATGAAGAGACGCAGACTGAGGGAGTACAGGCTCCATGTCTTTCCTTGAACACATCCCTGCACTGCCAGTGTACGACCACAGCACTCTTAATCCTCCTCCCTCTAATTCAGAGAACAGCATCATCATGAAGCTGCAGTAATGCCGTAGCAAATAAAGACCAACATTTATCCTGTTTGGATACAGCTCTGCTACCACTGCTCTGAATATGAATTATCCTATCCACAAATTAAACTGAAAGCTTATCACAGCAAGAAATATTTGACAAAGACTAATGATTCAAACAGCAGAGATTACCCAGGTTGTTCACCCTCTGGAAAAACTCCGCTGATAAGAGCTGTGAAGGTGTTGTTGGGGAGATGGAGAGTCTCTTCCCCTGAATAGTCACAGGATGAGTCCAAAAATCATTTGTATTGCAGTCACACTGCCCTGAGATGCTGACATGCTTGGGATATTGCTGTTCATGTTCCCTGTCACAGGCCGCTGCAGTAATCAAGAATAACCCCAAACCTAGGAAAGAAATGGTTTAGGGACCGCTGCTGAACTCAAAGAGACAAAAGAGGGTATACTGTTTTTTACATCATAGATAAAAATGGTCCTTTGATACATTATTTCCCAGAATAATCTGGTACCATTAGTGAGAAACATACCATTAAGTCAGCAATACAACTGAACCGCCCGGTGGAAATGACTTCCCGTGATCTCTGAACTGGAAGAGGCATTGGCAGGGGGCAACAGTCAGCTGATGGTAAAGGATTAGTCACAAACCCAAGCGCCATGCAGTGTGTGCAAGCATCCAGAGCCTGTGGCCATAGCCCCGTGGTTGTCATGACAGCCCAGAGGCTGCTGCTGCCTGGGGATTCCCTGACCAGCCTGACACCCCTCTTCTCACCAGTTGGAAACGGGAAGAGTGCTGAGTGCAAGATCTCTTGGTTTTAAAGCCGGATGCGAACAGCCGCCTCCATGTTCTGTCTTCAGTCACTTTTTTTCTGCTCTGCTTTTACAGTAAATTCTCTGTCATGGATTACTCTTCCCGAGGATATTTTATATGAAAAAGCAATAGAAACATCATTGTATTCAGAAGATGTCCTCATGTGCAGTCAGATGCTGTTAGGATCATGCTCACTTTCCTGGAAAACCTGTTTGCTATTTGTTTCTGATGAGCATAGGGACTGACAGCATCCCTTAATGACATGAAAACAAATAACTTCCTTTAAAGCGCAGTTTATATTCCTTGCTGCCGCTCTTACAGATGTTCTGGTGTAGAATATCCCTCTGCTCCCTCCTATGCAGCCCTGCTGAAGCCTGCTTTGATCAAAACCTGTGTCAGGGTGTCCTGTTGTGGCTGGCTGGATAATTTTCAGCTTGCGTGTTACCAACTGGCTGTGCTGGGGATGCTGCTGAGGGTGGTTTTCCCCGCTGTGCTGAAATACACATATGCAAAACTCTGCTGCTCCTCATCAACAGCAGGTGATGGTCTTGGTGCAGGGGGTTCTGTGTGCAGGCTGCCAGCGCCCCCCATCCTGGGGCCATCTGGAATTCCCTGGAGGACAGCACAGAAGAAAATGGACACAGACCTCTGTCAGTCCCCCCTTCTCCAGCCTGTCCTTTTCCACCGGCACCAGTAAATCACCAAAGGGCAGCATGGCTGGTGCAGAGCATAGGTCTGCTAGCTCTGCACACCTGATGCCAACGAAAAGTCCCCTTGTGTGGAGGAAATCCTCTGCTGGGCATCTCCAGAGGTGCCGCAGCCCCCTGCTACTGCCTGAGCTGTGCATGTGTCCTGAAGGCTGCAGAGGTGGGTCCTGGAGGACGGGCACTGCCTCAGTCACAGGAACCAGCGGGGCCTTCACCCTGTGGGACTCCCCTGGGGGTGTTTCTGTGGCTTTGGGAAGAGGGATCCCACCCCTCCTTACTCTGTGCAGCCTGCAGGAATAAGTGGGCATACTGGATTAGGCTGCTGGGAGGAAAAGTCATCAAGTCAGCTTTTAACAACCCTGTTAGCTGTCAAACGGTGTTTTTCACCTCTACGTCCCCCACTTCCCAAATCGTGATACACAATGCCAGCATATCTATAGTAACAAAATGTCTATACATTATGTTTCCTCGTCTACCTCAGAAATGACCTCCTGACCGGACTAAGTACTCTGACAATGTGAAAAAATACAGCCAGTCATGCAATATGAAAGTATATAAACAATTCCGAGTTCGCTGTGGTCTAAATATCCCACCGTCTTAACTCAAATCCGGGTATGCACCTTGCATAGCAAAGGTCAAAGTAAAGCAAGAACAAGGAAGGAGGGGAGCAAAAAATCCCTGAGGATTTCTTTTGATGCAAACTGTGGTGCTAAGAGTTTTAGGTGTTTTTTTTTTTCCCCCCCACTTTTAATTAAGTTTAATGATAATATGTGGATTCTTAAATGTATTTCAGTGGTTGCTCGTGGTGAGTAAAAAGCTTTCCACGGCTGCTACAGGGCTCTGTGGAGCAGCATCTGTCAGCCCTGGGCACGGGAGAAGCACCTCCAGTGCCTGACACCATTTGCAGTATTGTAAATGTTAATACAACCCGAATGGTTTCAATGCGACAACAACTCCTGTACACCAATGGAAATTATTAGTCAAGCCTTCTAAAAATTAAATAACTCTTATATAGGGCATTTTGCAGCCTGTAGAGTTACATCTGTGAGAACAAAAATAAGTCTGAAGTCTGAGTTAAATGCAATTTTGCATGAGCTTTTTGGGAAAGTAAAAATTAATAAATCTACTTTTATCCATATTGAAAAGGGATAACTGAACTTTTTCGGCCTGGAGACAAGCTGAGTCTTCTAGCAGTGGTATATATATTTATATTAACACAATAATATTCCATCAGTTTAAATTTTGTTTACCAATTAAATGCATACGGTCCAGTCACAAAAATAGAGAACACTAGCAGTAAGTGTTTTTACTTGGATACCTAAAAGTAGATCCCTAAGTCAAATGGTCTTGATAGGGCCAATAAGGTAGTTGGTGCCTTCAATTACTAGTTGCTGTGACTCTATTAAAGTGCATCCCATCGTGCCAAGCCTGTAGCTGTCAGGTCAGTAAGACACAATGGCTGATTATGAATTTCCAGGTTTGCTCTCTTCCTAGACCAATACTATGTCCATTAAAGAGCAGAAGTTATGAGCTTCAAAGTTATTTTCCTTTAAAACTGCAGAGGAAAAATTCAGGGGAAAAAAACCAGTGTGTGTGTATGTGTGTGTGTTTTCTCTAACAAGGGAGTTCTGATCCAGGGTAGATACTCTCCTTTTATATAATTATGAGCGGGGCTATAAAAGAAAAAATGACCCCGTGTAAAGCACGTACATTAATCAAACCCTGTGCAATCTGAGACATGGAAAGAGTAACAGAGAGCGGCAGGAGGGCAAAATGCATTGTAATTCATACTGATCAAAAAGAAACCGTTCCATGTCTGTTCAGCCAAATCATATGTGCCAGTTTATGAGGGCAAAATGAAGTAGTGATACTGTAACGAACATATTTAATTTGTTTTTCATTTCTCCTATTGTCTACAACCTTTAAAATGGCTTGTTAAATCCCCCAAAGCTACATATATAACGAATTTTTGATAGTTTGAGGTTACAGACTCGTTCATGCGTCTGAGCCGGGGTTCCAGAACGTCTCTATTAATTTTCATGGGAGCAGTCCTCGGCAGTCTTTCTTGCTCTGCTGAACACTCCTAATTTTGATTCATTCAGTTGGCATTTTGAGCTGAAGGCATTAAAAAAAAAAAGGGCTGTTGCAAAGTCTTCATTAACTCATTAGGAATTTGCCGTCCTGGCCAAAACCTTAGGAGCGACTTTCTTCTTTGTTATAACTCATATTCCTTCACTATTTCATCCCTCAGTTCATGCCTCCAATAAAGAGGGTAATGAGGCCCTAATCTTCAACAATTTATTTGACAATCTAAGAAGCACTGGAAATAAGTAAATGATAATCATATTCCATACTTTTCATGTGATTCATAGGCTCTAATTGGGTGTGTTCGTGATGCTGAATGCAGGTTTTGAGCAGTTTACTTGGTTAGGCACCTCTCCCTCAGCTAAAGAAACAATTCTCCAGAAAGCCACTGGCTTTCCAAGGGCTGCGGAACAGGACTGTGCAAAAAGAGCAGACAAGATGAAGACTCTGTCTTTAACAAGACCCAAATGAGGTTGAGAAAGTATCAAACCAAGTTAGAAAAATTGTTCTCATCCTTGTATGCAAGGAAATATTTCTACCACTACCTGGCTCCCCCTGAGACCTTCTCCACTCATTACCAGTAGCCAGTTTGGAGGCAAAGGGCGGGTAATGAAACTGTCTCCATAGGGTGTGGAAAGACTACTGGTGACATACACTGTGGGTCCCATCATGTGACACCTTCATGGTGTCACAAGGCATAAAAGGCAGCAAAAAACCACCTTGGGTTGTTTCCATACTGCTGGAGTTCTCCCCCTCTCCCCGCCTCTCAAAAATGTGACAGCGTTGTCTGTGTTTCTCTGATCAAACATGCTCCTTCGCCAAACCTTTTTAGGAGTGTATCCTGGAAAACCCCAAGCATTTCTTCCATGTTCTGGAAAACCCCAAGCATTTCTTCCGTACTACCTCAGCTTTCCCAGGAATGAAGAACAGATTTTTTTCCTGGCTCACTTAATCGCATCCGGACGCTTCCTAGAAAGTGTAAAAAGAAGCGCCTGTGTCCCCAGCCAACCTCACAGGACCACCTGGTCAGTGCAACTGTTCAGTGAGTAAGATCGCCTGCACGGTTCTGCTGAGCTCCTGTTACCACCAGCCCCTACAAAATAACCGGGTGGAGAACCTACGCAAAAGTCCAGAGTGAGTTTTAAGTCGAGAGTAAGATTTTTACCATATTCTTACACGACGTTATCTTATGGGTTGTTTTCTTCTCCATCTGTGGCAGTATTGCCATACTTTGAGTCTATGTTTTGCGTGCTGGGGTTGGGCACTAGGGTTTCTATTCTGTATGCCACTGGCCAACATACTCACAATGGCACGCTCACGGCTTTTTTCCAGGCTCTTATATGTCAAGAGGTATAAAGCATGAGCAACTGTGACCAGCTGCCCTCCCATCCTGCTCCACGGACACCAAAAAATGCAGAACCTGAAACTCAGCAAATGGATGTATTCCAGGGATTTGGATGAAGAAACTGAATCCTTCTTCGCTCTATGAGATACTTGAATAAAGTAATACTGTAGGAAGGTTTTGCAGGACAGCTGGGTGAAATGAAGTTTGAGGAAAATAAGTGCTGATCTCCAACTTGAGATAATTTTTCATATCTGTAACGTTTTCCTAATTAATTATACACACATTTTATGATAATTGGCTAATTTTCATTTTAACTCTGGCTAATGATAGTACATGAGAAAATTTTCCATGTACTGGTTACTCAAACGATTCAGATTTAGCCTCAATTCAGGCTGATATTACTATCCTTTGCTTCCTTTCTTTTGCAGGTTTTTATTAATGATAAAACAGCTCCTACAACCCTGTGGTTTTCAAGTTTTTTTTTACAGCCTGTTGTGTGAAAGTTCAGCCAGTAAATTATTTGCCTGGTTTCCTTTCTCCCATTCTTTATTAATTTCCTAAAAAAAGACACAAAATTAGTCAGAATTTATCCTCAAAAAAGCTTACAATCTGCTCTTAAATCATAAGGATCTCAGAATTTTGTCATTCTCAATGTGTTTGCTAATTACTATTCTCAGCAATGAGACTAAGATCACTGGTTGGTATTTCTTTGGAATTTCTTGAGCTTGTTTAGAGTTAGCAGTATTTCTGTTCTTCAGGATAATGCAAAAATAAAATACCTATAACTTAACTGGTATTCCTAGGGCTGGAGTTGGAATCAGGGTTAGGGTTTCATCTCAGTGTGGCACAATAAATGTGAGATGATCACTTGTAGATATTTATTAACAAGTCAGCTCTTCCATTCTTTATCATTCCTGGAGGAGAGCCATCCAGTCCTGATGGCCACTGTAAATGTCATCTAAAGTCATAGAATCATAGAATTTTCTGGGTTGGAAGGGACCTTTCAGATCATCGAGTCCAACCATCAACCTAACACTGACAAAAAGCATCACTAAACCATATTGTGAAGCACTATGTCTACCCATCTTCTAAATACTTCCAAGGATGACAATTCCACCACTTCCCTGGGCAGTCTGTTCCAATGCTTGATAACCCTTTCAGTGTATAAATTTTTCCTAATATCTAATCTAAACCTCCCCTGGCACAACTTGAGGCTATTTCCTCTCGTCCTATTGCCTGTTACTTGGGAGAAGAGACCAATCCCCACCTCTCTATGACCTCCTTCTGTTACTTATTTGTATGCCTTCATAGTTGTGTTCTACTTTTGTTACCTGTAAAGAGGGTGTCCAAGTTCAGGGAACACTGAATTACTGCAACCAGTCTGTGGAAGCCCGAAAATCACCCACAGCAGTCAGAGCTGGTACCCATCCTATGATCTCTTTAAGTATAATGGAAGGAAACAGAAGAATTCTCTCTTTTAGTTGCTTAACTTTTCACGGGCATTCATTTTCGGATGATGCATACTATCTTCGATGGCACATTTCATAGAACCATAGAATCATAGAATTATAGAATCATAGAATCATAGAATGGTTAGAGTTGGAAGGGACCTTAAAGATCGTCAAGTTCCAACCCCCCTGCCATGGGCAGGGACACCTCCCACTAGACCAGGTTGCTCCAAGCCCCATCCAGCCTGGTCTTGAACACTTCCAGGGATGGGGCATCCACAGCTTCCCTGGGCAACCTGTTCCAGTGTCTCACCACCCTCACAGGAAAGAATTTCTTCCTGATAGCTAATCTAAATCTACCTTCTTTCAATTTAAAACCATTACGCCTCTTCCTATCACTACACTCCCTGATACTCAGGTGACAATCTGAGGCTAAATACTTTACCTTCAGACACCTACATTAAAGTAAATGAGTTCAACCCTTACTTTTCAACCTTCACAGGGAATGCACACACCAACAGGACATGTACACAAGCAAATGCACCCTAGTATTATCACAACCAGTGGCACAGAGTCCAGCAGAGGGCTACAAAGATCATCAAGGGAATGGAGCGCCTCTCTTATGAAGAAAGGCTGAGGGACCTGGATCTGTTTAGCCTGGAGAAGAGAAGACTAGGAAGGGATCTCATCAATGCTTATAAATATATAAAGGACAGCTGTCAAGAGGATGGGGCCAGACTCTTTTCAGAGATGCCCATGACAGGACAAGAAACAGCAGGCAAAAGCTGAAACATAGGAAGTTCCATCTGAACATGTGGAAAAACTTTTTACTTTAAGAGTGCCAGAGCACTGGAACAGGATTCCCAGAGAGGTTGTGGAGTCTCCTTCTCTGGAGATATTCAAAACCCATCTGGATGTCTTCCTATCCAGCCTGGTCTAGGTGAACCTGCTCAAGGAGGGGAGTTGGACTAGATGATCTGCAAAAGTCCCTTCCAACCCCTATCATTCTGTGATTCTGTAAGCTAAAATCTATTCTGTTTACAATCCAAAATGGAAATCAGTGTGTCCATATTTCCTCATAGGATATTTGTGTAGAAAGGACCTGACAAAGGCACTACAATCATCAAAATGGTTTCTAGTCCATTCACACACCCCCAGAAGAGTACCAGTTTAATCAAGCACATATTTTAAGTGTTCCAGTTCAGGGTTTATTGTAGCTTAAAAGCACATGAAGTGGGTTTGCTACCCTGACCTATGGATTACTGTAGCCCAGGCAAAAGAAGAAATTCTGTTCTCCCTGGCAAAGGAAAGGAGCAGGCAGCTGTTGAAATTATTATAGCCTAAATCACCACAGCTATTTGGTCCAGTGCAGACTAGTCAGAGACCTAAAAAGACGCACAGAATTTACGAATTCTGCTTGGAAAGAGAGTAAGGTTGGATCCAGTGAACATATTTCAGCAAGGGGTAAAAATGCAGAATCTCAGCAAAGACGAACAAAAATATACCCTGTAGATATCTTTGAAATCCTAAATAATAATTTACCTTTTTTCTTAAAAAGCAGCAAATCCTCTCATACCTTGAAAAAGTAGGCAAAAAATATTATTTCTATAGCAATAGTACCTACAGGTTCTGGGCAAGATCCAAAGCCCCGGCTGTGCTGGACACTGGATAGCACCTAGTATCTAACCCAGTAGGATCCCCTCACCCTTACCCCAGGGAGATAACTTCACCCCAGAACACGTGTAGATATATTCTTGAAGCACTATCTATAGCTAGTAAGCATGACTGAGAGATTCAAGTGCTGTGCCAGCAAACAAGGTTACAGTAATTTTGGATGAAGGCGTGCTGTTGACAACATATATATCCAGCTGCCCAGGAAGGCATGCTCCTGTCCCTGGACAACTTACATTCCCAACTTCGGGTCTGCAAGTTCTTAGCCTTGTGCTTAACTTTGAGCACATCATCCCTTCCCAGTCCACCCTGGAAATCAGTTAGCACACTTGAGGTTATACAGGTGCATATGTCTGTGCAGGTCCTGCCCCGAGAAAGCACCTAAGGTGAAGTGGAAAGAGGCAATGAAATGCATCCCCTCTTACTTCTCTGTTGAGGGTAAATAAAGTTCCCATCTCCCCATTTGTCCCTTTTTAGTAAACTGCATGGGCACATTCACGCCAGCACGGAAAGACATGCCTGTGTTGTGTGTTAGAAAGAAAGTGTTTTACAGAATTAGAAAGCCACCATCTGTAGATGTACAGTACTTGCAAACCATCTTGAGGTATTTTGCTGAAAGGTCCCGCCAGCACAGGAAGTATTCTCAATGCAGATTACAGCCCTGGAAATGTTTCTCCTCACTGCGTGCTCACCCAGAAGCCCTTTAAATCTCTTTAATGCAAGTGGATTCCAATGATGCTGTTTTATTTCATCTCTTGGGCACACTCACTAGTCACAAGTTTTACCTATTTCCTCTTTAAAGAAATGAGACCTCACAGTTCAGCTGCTGCAGGACCAGAGGCTCTTCACACCTACACAGATTCTCTAGCAGCTCCTTGCCCATCATTCCAAGCTTGTGAGCATTTGGGTGTTTCTTTTTCTCCCTTCTGCCACCTGTCGTGAGGGAGACAAAGAGTCACACAGACTTGCAGGCACTCCAAAAATCATTTCTTTTTGTTTTAGCTAGAGGAAATATTGGAAGAACTGTGTAAAAGCTAAAACCCAAGTGCTATCCTTCCAATTCAATCTTTTGTTTTCAGATGGTGTGGCACACAGTCAAGGATGGATAAAGAAGGGATGAGGAGATGCTCTATGATGAATAAAGGCACCAAATCAATTCACAAACACAAAAACTGGACCATTTTCAAAAAAGTCAGGTGCACAGTGAGTAGAAGCTGTTCCAAGTCTCATGCTTATACAGCAGCCAGCAGATGTTGTACATCCACGTCTGAGCAACCAGCTGTCTTCTCATCAGTATTAAGTGTTCAGCTGACATTAAAGGGACAGACAGAATTAAAACTGAGAGCTCAGAACACTAAGCAGCTTTTTTGAAGTTTGCTATGTCTATGAATTATTGCGCACGATTGTTTTTTTCTTCAAAGGTATTAAAGAACATTTTAAAAATTAGAAGAATCATGATAAGAGCAGCCATGGACACAGAAACAGCTCAAAAATTATATATAAACATTCTCAAGCAATAAACATGGAAAACACATATGAAAACAACATCATAAAATTTCAAGAGATTAGTATTAAAAATACAGGAAAGAGACAGAAGTGGCAGTTAAAAGCCTTGGATACAGTCCTATTAACCTCTTCCCCTTCCAGGTTTTCTGACCTGCTTTGTAAAATAGTTACAGATTTTCGTATCGTATCTGGCAGCTCAAAAAAATCACACCACCTTTACATAAGAAATATAAATACAGATTATTTGGTATAATTTGTCATAGATAAAGAGCATCCAGGTCCAGATACCCACTCTGACTCCACCTTGACTGTATACTAGAGGGAAAGCCAGATCTTTGTGCTCTTTTTCCTTCCCTGAGGCTTTTTTCCACCTGAGGAAGACCTAGATACTTGATAAAGGAGGAGGCAGTGATGTGCTTGAAGGGGTCTCCCAATGTGGGCAATGAGTGACCATTGACACAGGATTTACCTTCGAGTGCACCTGAACCACAGTTTTGATATAAAAGTCAGGAAAAAATTGAAGTTCTACCTTAAAGGATTCACAATATCTTTGCAAACGTAAGTACATACTTATTTTTAAGGAATGAAATGAACCACTCTCGATTTATTCATCCAGAACTGAATCAGTAGATTGACTTTTAGATTAATAGGCTAAGTTTTAAATGACAAGGATTAGGTGAAAAGAATTTCACTGTAAGTGATGTTTGGTTCAAAACTTCTTTTATATTATATTAAGGGGAAAAAAAGGCTGAGATGAGATGAGCAGCTTTGAAGGCAGAGATGTTCCAGGTGTAATGGTTTGTTGCACAAAAGCTGCTGAGTGGTTGGAGGGAAAACTCAACAAATTTAGGAGACACCTTTGTATCCTGCATTGAATCGGATGTGGACTGTGCATGAATTGGATTTATTTCAATACCAGTATCTTAGTCAGACATCTTTTTTTTTTTTTTCTCTACCCAGCTAAATGCAGCTAAGAAATTTGTAACTGTAATATAGATATGTTTCTGGTACCAAGTCCCACATCCTATATACAACCTTCAGTCTGGTTTGAGGACAAAAACATGGCATCCGAACCCATATCCTACTTTTAAGTGTATTTAGGGGAAATAATGTACAGACCATTGCTTTTCAGTGCAGAGTTTCCAAAACATTTGTCAGTCTAAATGCCTAACCCTACTTGCAAGACTTCTCCTTTGTATTTACCTTATCTTGCTCTCCTTGAAATCACCTGTGGAGACCCAGAGATGTTCAGAGCATGGAGAGAAAACTAGACATTTAGTGGGTTTCTCTCTTTCTTCCCATAGTCAGCAGCTTAGGGACTTGCTGAGCTAAATGTTGTGCCTTTACCACAATATGTAACAGCTTCTGCCCTCCATTAATTTTTCTATTTCTTCTCCAACAGTTTGTCTTTGAACTTGACACTTATTCTCCACTCTTTTTATTCTCTTATCAAATATATTCTTCTCTTCATTTTCACTAACCTTCCTGGCACGTTTGCGCTGTGTTGTTACTCCTCATTCCCTGTAAGATGCTAATTCCAGCCACCAACTGGCCATCTGTTGCATTTCTCCATGCATCCCTTTGGTGCTCCCTCCCATGCAGCCAGCACATATGGGAAAAGATTGCCATAAACGTTTATGCAGTGAAGGCATTGTGCTTTTCAAAGCTTTCCAGCAGAAATCTTGAAACTATTATGCTGCATGTGTGCTGGAAGTATTGTCATCCCCATCCTGACCAGCAAAGACTTCTTGATTCTCTGCATTTTCCTGTCTGCTTGTTTGTATCCACCCGTTTGTTGTCTCGTGTACTTGGATTGTAAAGCTTTCTGGGACCCTGTCCTTTTGACAAGCTTTACACAATTCATGGTGCAACAGGGTCTTGATCAGCGAGTAGTGCTTCTAAGCATGACAGGAATTACAGATAAGGATTCTGACACAAAAAAAACAAACAAACCCAGCCAAAAAAGTTCTCGCTCTACTTCCAATATTGCAGTGCTTGTATTTGACAAGCTTTTTGGTGTGTGAGTAGACAGGAAGGCTCACTTCCTCAGAAGAGTAGACAAGATTAACACCTGCAAGATTTAAGCACAGTTTGGATGCAAGGAACACAAGACAAGTTTCACTCTGAAGGTGATGCCTAGGTCATAAATCTGATTGACAATCAGAAGAATCACGCTGTCAGTAATGATTACAAAGGGCGTAGAAGAAAGGAAATCTTTTTTTTTTTGAGTAGGCAGCAGAGCACAGTGATACATATGGGTTATGAGAGAGGAATCCCTTCTCTTTTAAGCTCTCTTGCTTAAAAGTGAGAAAAGGAAGAAGATTCATAGCACGGCAACTTGACAGGCTGCTCTGTGTTTGCATGAACAGTGGGCTATACATTAGACACTTTGCCCATCTGGGGAATGTAAGCGGTTCAGAAGCCCAGAAAGGCACAGAAAATTAATCTTCTGGAGGGACATAATACTAACTAATTGAAAAGTGCACTGTTATGTACTGAAGGTGATCCTGCAGTCCCTAAAATCCAGCCCTGACAGCTAGTGCTTTTGATGAGAAATGTTTCTGTGGCACACTGCCAGAGGACAGTGAGAGTCTTTCAGAGGCAGATTTTTTTGCCCACAGCAGATGGAATTAACAGCCTTTGGTTGCAAACAGAAGCCTAACAACAGCAAGAAAGGACACGACTGTGTAGAAACAGTGGCACAGACAAAGCTGATGAGGCTTTTTAGGCAGATGTGTACCAGGAATACCTTGTGAAGGGAGTGTGCAATGAGCAGCGAGGGACCAAGAACCTTCTCATGAAGCGCAAGTCAATTACCCATGCGTATATCCTCCTCTGTTAGCTGATGGCATCTATTCTTAATATCCACTGTTAAGTATTCATGTGTTCACACATCTTATGTTGAACTGTATCAACATACTGTATCTCCGGAAATGTTCTGTACTCATCTTATGTTCTACTGTGAAAATCCATTAGTAGTTAAATTCCTGTAATCCTTGTGCAATATACCAAGAAGGATTGTAACATTGTTAGTGAACTCTGCAAAGAAAGAGATAAAAATGAGCTCTGATAATGTCATTATGGGTCTGTTGGGGCTTTTTTTTTTTCCTTTTTTAACCTTTTAGGTGGAGTAAAGTGTAAGATAAAAGAGAAATGCATGAGGAAAGTGCCCCGTCTCTTGTAAATGTGTGAGCTATAGATGTTAGTGCTAGAACTATAAAATTTGTTTTTAGCTTTCCCTATATGGTCCATAAATACTGCATATGTATAAAGTGCCAGGGTTGTCATGCCATGTCTTTTCAGTTAGCAGTGTTGAATGCAAACGTATCCAGCCACTCATATCAAAGAGCCCTGAGTCCTACAGCTCCTGTCCGTCGCCCCACAGTCCAGACTATGCCCACGTTGGTAAGCCTGGCAGAGAGACTCCTAACAGATGAAGCTCTCAGACTTCCCAGGAGCAGCTGATGCCCTGTTTACATCCTTCATGTGTTTACCATGTGAAACAAGCAAGTATATGAACAGCTTTTGGGACATTCAAGGAGGCTTGCACTGAAGGATGCATTACACTCAGCTGTCCCAACCATCTGGTGTGTTTCTGTGTGGGCAAACAGGTTCATAGTTTCCCCCTGCCAACACAGTCCCCAAAGAGATGTGTGTGGTTCCTCTGGCTTCAGGGAACCCATGGCATCCCAGTACGTGCCAAAAAGACTTGCCAAAGTTTAAGAAGTACCTTAGCAGCAGCAGGAGTGGATCTTTGACTGACTAGCCTCGTAGGTGTCTAATTTAGGATGAACTCGGTAGCTCTCCAGGCCCAAATAACTCCAAGGACTTGATCTCCATTGCTTGAAATGGAAGTTTAGGTATGTGGCTCACAGGCAGTTACCTACATTTAATAGCTAAATTTAGATGTCTACAATCTGGAGCTGAGTTACACTCTATATTTCCCGTTACAGCTCATGACCTGGCAAGAATACTCAGCCAGAAGCATCTTCTGAAACTCTTTGACCTCCTTTATTTCCACTATTTTCACTACTCTGAAGCAGTCCCCACACACCTCCACAATTAGGTCACTTTTGTCCTTTGTCACTTTGACCTCCAATTCTGAGTCTTTTACTCACACTGAATAGTCCAAGTGCCTTTTTGTAACAGACATGGGACTTTGGAAGCCTAGAAAAAGCAAAAATTGTATCTCCAGACTCTGCACGCATGAGACATTAATGTATCAATAGGTGTCCTTTGCATGTTTGAGATCCTAGAATCACTGGAGAGTAGTTAAGATTAATTTTATGGCTCATAAACAAGTCTGAGAAGCCTTGTGCCCTCAAGAAAATTACTATATGAGTGGATTCTGGCTCAAGAGGAGAAAAAACAGAGAGGGAGAAGGGCACAGAGACAGGGCACCTCTGAGCAGGGTCAAGGAAGCACGTGCAGAAACACACATCTGGCAGAAGAACTAATAACTTCAAGCATCTGTTAAACCTGATAAACAGTATTTTTTCCATCAAATATTTACCATCATGGTATTACTCAGTAATGTTTTTGTCTTGAAATAATGCGATGCCTTTGAAAGGTGACTGAGTCACTTGTGTAATCACGATGAGCTGCAACAGGTCAGCAGCTTTAATAAACTCAGCCTAAGGAGCTGGGGGGGAGCAGGTCCCCCTGCTCTGAGAAAGGAAAGACCTGAGGTCTCAGCCTTGACCCACAGGTATCAGAAAGATAGTTAAGCCCAAACCTGCGGCAATAACTGCCAAACCTGCAGCAATTCTTTTTCCCCAGTGAATTTGATAAAAGTGCTTTTGAACCTGATAAACAGAGGGTGGATTAAGACCGTGTGTGCACAGCTGCAAATGAAAGGCATCACTTTTTATCTCAAAAGAACGACATTCAGTTTGCTGATTTTCCTAACCAGCAAACTCCTGTCTGCTCTGAAGCATTATAAAAGAGCTCTTCCAGAAAAAAAAAAAAAAAAAAAACAAGAGTGATTAATTTTTAATTCCCAGTTCTTTCCCTCCTCATTACACCGTTTCTTTGTAGAGAGACAGTTCTGAATGCCTGAGCAGAAGGGGCAGCCTGTTAAATTCTTTTTCAGCTGTTATCACCTTAAAATGTGCCGCTTCGGTTGCCAGAATAGAGGCAGGACCAGTTACTAGAGGCCTCAGGGAGGTGACTTTTTGTCTCTGCAAGGGGAATCTTCCTGCTTCTTGTGACAGACGAACTGATAAGTGGCTGGATGGGGACTGCGAGTGACAGCAACGGAAGGTGGACGCTTGCCATGCCAATATATCTCAGAGAGCAGATGGAGTTTTTACTGAGCAAAATCTGTATTTTATTACTCCCTAGGAGTGGATCAAGTAAGTTCAGCGATAATCTGGTTTCCATATAACAGGAGGAAGCCTTCACTTGGAAAGCAGTGCCTGAAAAGACTTTTTCACAGCAGGTAACTCGCCAGCTGACAACTGGGCTGAAAGTGGCTTGCAGGCTATTTCTCCGGCCCTCTGCTGTCACCTGCAGAAACCCCTCACCTGGGGTACATACAGTACATCGTATGGAAATGGACAGCAATCTGGTAAAAGCCCATCTGTGGTGCCTGCTCCACTGCAAGGTGTTCCCTCACATTCAACATAGTGCCGGGACCCTCTTTGCAAAAGAAAACACAGAGTGGGGACCAAAGTGTGCTCTGCAGTGGGGCAAGGAGCTATTCAAGAGAAAAGAAGGGGGCAATAGGGATGCAAAAGTTAGGGGTGGTAGCCTGAGAGAATGGGATAGAATCATAGAATGGTTTGGGTTGGAAGGGACCTTAAAGATCATCCAATTCCAACCCCCCTGCCATGGGCAGGGACACCTCAGGTTGCTCAAAGCCCCATCCAGCCTGGCCTTGAACGCTTCCAGGGATGGGGCATCCATAGCTTCTCTGGGCAACCTGTTCCAGTCTCTCACCACTCTCAGAGTGAAAAATTTCTTCCTGTGATCTAATAAAAATGTACCCTTTTCTAGTTTGAAGCCATTACCCCTCGCCTTATCACTTTTACATGCCCTTGTGAAAAGTCCCTCTCCACATGTCCTGTAGGTCCCCTCCAAATACTGGAAAGCTCCTATAAGGTCTCCCTGGAGCTCTTAGTTCTTCTCAGACTGAACAACCCCAACTCTCTCAGCCTGTCTAATTAAATGTATGATTAAAGAATGCATAGGATGTAAATAAAGAATGTAAATAAAGAATATAATGGGATGTACAATTAAAGAATAAGGAAGGCAAAAGGAATGTTCTAGTTCCTTATTTGCAGAGTGGGGGTACCTGGAGAAGGCTTTTAGCCCTCCTCTCCCTGCATGGTATTGGAGGGGTGGGTTAGCATGGTAGATGAGCCAACACTGCAGGCTGAAGATGATACAAAATGGTGTTGCACCCTCACTTGAGCTCTGCATTCCTACCTGAGGTTTGACCTCAGCATCCCAAGACACTCCAGCTCATTATCACTCTGCCACCCATTCACAGAATCATAGAATCATAGAATGGTTTGGGTTGGAAGGGACCTTAGAGATCATTGAGTTCCAACCCCCCTGCCATGGCCAGGGACACCTCCCACTAGACCAGGTTGCTCAAAGCCCCATCCAGCCTGGTCTTGAACTCTTCCCTGGTCTTCCAGGGATGGGGCATCCACAACTTCCCTGGGCAACCTGTTCCAGTGCCTCACCACCCTCACAGTAAGCAATTTCTTTCTAATATCTAATCTAAATCTCCCCTCTTCCAATTTAAAACTTTTGCCCCTTGTCCTGTCACTATACTTCCTGACAAAGAGTCCCTCTCCGGCTCTCCTGTAGGCTCCCTTCAGATATTGAAAGGCCGCTGTAAGGTCTCCCCAGAGCCTTCTCTTCTCCAGGCTGAACAACCCCAGCTCTCTCAGCCTGTCCTCATAGGGGAGGTGCTCCATCCCTCTGATCATCTCTGTGGCCCTCCGCTGGACCCGTTCCAACAGAACCATGTCCACCCTGTGTTGAGGACTCCAGAGCTGGACACAGTACTCCAGGTGGGGTCTCATGAGAGCAGAGTAGAGGGGCAATTTCCCCACCACAGTACCAGGGGCTGGTGTGGCTAGTCCTTGCTGAGGTGTCTGGGTTTTGCCACACACACCTCCTCTTCTTCTTCCGTCAGGGTCTTGCTCGGGTGGATTTTGGTGAAGGGCAGGCTGTGTCTGCCTTTCTGCCAGCAGCAGGAACAGCGGGAGCAGGAGGCCACTGTCAACAGCCTGTGTCTATGGCAGGGACAGGCTGGAGCTAGCTGGGTCAGCAAGGGAAAGGGCCAAGAACAGGCAGGCACAGAGGGAGAACAGAGTCATAGAGTCATAGAATTCCCCAGGCCGGAAGGGACCTCCAAAGGTCATCTAGTCCAACCCCCCCACAGTCAGCAGGGACACCCCCAACTAGACCAGGTTGCCCAGGGCCTCGTCGAGCCTCACCTTGAATATCTCCAGGGAAGGGGCCTCAACCACCTCCCTGGGCAACCTGTTCCAGTGCTCCACCACCCTCACAGTGAAGAACCCTCTCCTAATCTCCAGTCTAAATCTGTTCCCCTCCAGCTTGAAGCCATTGCCCNCCCCACAGTCAGCAGGGACACCCCCAACTAGACCAGGTTGCCCAGGGCCTCGTCGAGCCTCACCTTGAATATCTCCAGGGAAGGGGCCTCAACCACCTCCCTGGGCAACCTGTTCCAGTGCTCCACCACCCTCACAGTGAAGAACCCTCTCCTAATCTCCAGTCTAAATCTGTTCCCCTCCAGCTTGAAGCCATTGCCCCTTGTCCTGTCGCTGCAGGCCTTTCTAAACAGGCTCTCCCCAGCCTTCCTGTAGGCTCCCTTCAGGTACTGGAAGGCCGCTATTAGTCTCCCCGGAGCCTCCTCTTCTCCAGGCTGAACAAGAAGGCAGGCTCTGGAGCTGGGGAGCACCAGTGGGATGGCCTCAGGGCAGCGAGACCTTCCCCAAACTGCAGGGGCATGCAGAGACCCCTCCCCTTCACTCACCGAGAGTTTAATCTTATTTTAACCCATGAATGAGACCTGGTTTTGGTGGAAGAGACTGGAAGACAGCGGGAGAGGAGAGTGCAGGAGGGGTGGGTTGGTACGGAGCGGTGACCCCGGCAAGGGCCACCTGAACTCTTTTACTGCGATCCTAGAGGTGACAGCAGGAGTTCAGGGGCAGAAGGGCTACCTGCCTCCCTTCCTCCCTGACCACGCATCCTCTTTCTCGACACGTGACAGCCCTAGTTCTGGGGAACCATCTGTCAAGGCTCTCCTTCCTACCACCCTCCCCCCCAAAAAAAAAATTCCCACCCCTCCTGATCTTTGCTGCTCCTTCATCAGCTACTCCTCGTGAAAATGTGCTATTAGGAGGACAGCATCCGTTGACATGGCATGTCCTTCTGGGAGAGATGTCAACAATAATAAAGAACAGAAAACAGGAATATGGGTTTTAAGAGTTTATTTTACTTCACATGAAAGGATAAGCTTCTTTGCGGAAATCCATTGGCCAAATGAAGTAATTTAAAATTGCCATAGGTTATTTAGGGCTTGTCTGTCAAAAATAAGTACCATTTTAGTTATCATCTAGAACTAAAGCATCACAATTTCCTTGCTATCTCAACTTCTTAACAAGTGTGTAGTTATATCTGTATAAAGGTGCTTTATATTGGGATAGCTGTTCCCAAACAGCAAGGAAAATCCCCATTCTGATGTGTCGTCTTTATAACGACATAGTTATATCCACCCTCTTACCCTATTTTGGCTTTTATTTTTAAATGACCTTCTCCTTCTCCGATGGGATTAATTATACCAGTAAAACTTGCAGAGCTGGCCTTGGCATGAAGAAGATGATTTGTTGCTGCCCATACACTTACACAGCTGTGGCAACAAGAGGAAGAAATAATACACATGCCTGTATGCCGACTTTCAAGTAGAGGATGAGGATGCTGTAATCAAACTCGGGTACGCAGGTTAAATTTTAACATCTGTATTTTAAAGAGCAGGGATATTAAGGACCAGAGTGTATTTTCTATATATGAGATTTCAGGGATATGTAACATGAACAGCTCTCACAAGGAGGAAAGAGAACTACAGCTTTTTTCCTTTGGCAACAAGATTATGCATAACTCCAGAAGCAACTGGAGGCAAAGATCTCACCTGTGCCATTACAGCGATCTGAGACTGACTACAAAAGCAAGGCTTAGGGGGCTGTGGGGAAAGCAACTACAGAAGTCTCCAGAAGCACCTGGGGACACATACCAACACTAAAGTTGATATGCTGGATCTGCAAGATGACTAGCAACATATTACAGAAAGAAAAGGGAAGCGAGATACCTGCGAGAGGAACCTTTCAGCGTTCAAATCCCTTTGTGGATATAGCATGTAGTCTTCTTCTAGCAGTCATGTTCAATATATACTTTGTGTTTCCAAGACTGAACCAAACTGTGTCACTTAAGGTAAAACCAATTTTATCCTTTACAAATCTGTCCATCATTCTGAGTATCTGTGTCTCTCTTAAATGCACATAAAGCTGAGTTTTGAGCAAGGGGTTGACTTTTCTTGTATGTACGGTGGATAAGACAATACCCAGGTAAAGCCTCCAGGCTCAGCTACAGCACAACTTAAATAAAACCTCATGCAGCTATTGAACAATAAAAAAAGTGATATAAATGACTAATATATTTCATAATAATAGTAGTGTTCTAAATTGTGTAAGTTAATGGATTTGGCAAATGTTACCTTCTGCCACCAAAGGACAGAGCAAAAGCAGTTTTCCGGAAAACTATATAACTCCACAGTATTTACTTTCTTAAAGTCTCATTATTCTATATTGGAAAAGAGACCATTTGTTTTAACTTTTTGGATGTTGCTTAAGAGGAGCGCGCTAGTTTATATGTTTGTTTGCACTAGGTATCAGGAACTTGTTTGAAGAAATTAGGCAAGCCCAAAAAGAACCCTCTCACTTTTATTGCAGTACATAGATCATTCTCATCACCTGCTCTAAGAAGAGCACAAACCAGAAACATTTTCTTTATTGTTTCCTTGATACCCATTTTTTTCACCATTAACACTCAGCAAAAAGAAAAAAAATCTTACTGTTCACTTTGGATAAAACAAAAATTATCTAGTGAAGCACGGGGCTTGACAAAGATTATTATACTGAATATGCCTGGAAGTGATAGTACCTGTACTGCCCTGGTAAAAAAAAATGAAGAATTACAGAAGCTGTAAGGACTAACTTATTACACAGTATTTAATTAGGTGCGGGTATATTTCTTCTCATTTACAGTTTCCTTTCCCTTCTTCAGCCCCTGTGACATTCCGGTTTAGTAAACTTTATACATGAACTAAAGCATGTTGATGTGTTTCTGTAAGGGCTTGTTGTTAATTGCTTGCTGCTATCCCTTCTCTTGAATATAAAAAAGCACAGAAATGTAGTGACAGGAATAATTATTATAGCTTCAGGTCTTCTTATTCTGTTTTTTGTTTCTTTGCAGCCTAGAGAGACATCAAAATCAACAAACTAAAAATTGCACCATATAAAACCACATTTTGTCCTGTATTAAGCAAAACGAAATATTTGGTGTAAAACATGCTCATTCCACTCACTTTAATGGCAGTAAATAGTACTGCTCATAACATCTGCAGGATTGGCCCCCTTTTTATCTTAACACATACACCATTCCTGCCTTCTCTATTACCACTATCAATTCTAACTCCTACAATTTAGCTAGGTAAACATTCAAATGAAGTAAAGACTTTCCACTTTTTCATGATGAGAAGTGCTTCCATTTCAACAACAAACAAATCGTCATATTTTATGGGCAGTTTCAATTAAAGCTACTTATTTCTTCCAAGTTCTTCCATTCCCTCACTCCACATGAACCCTTAAACCTCTTGTTGCGGTGGTCAACATGGATATGTAAACATGGGTATGTTTATAGTGTTTAGGATATGAAGTGGTGACTCCAGTACAGGCTGACAATTATTGGAGTGAAGAGAACGCAATCAAAGGATGTTGCAAGCTCTGCTATTGCCACCTGCTGTCCACGTTCACCTTGGAATGGCTTGGGTAGGCAGGGTTGCACAAGAAGTTATCAAATGGATGGCAAGGACTCAAACTGAAGTGCTAAGTGGGTACAAAGTGATCAGAAGCAGTAAGCAAAAACATTGTGAACAAGGATTCAGCAGGAACCTGCAGAAGAGACCAGAAAATGGTCCAGAGTGGACATTAGGACATCTAATATGTCACACATCTAAGGACACCTAACTTACAGTCCGTACCTCATCCCATCTACATATATACATTCTGTTCCCAGCAAGCATCAGCTGTCAGTGACTGCTGCCATCTACAACTAAGTCAAACCCCCAAGCTCTTGCCTACCTTGGCAGTGGTAGGACATTCTCAGGTCAGCCACTGACGGCTAGCCTTGCTTTGTGTAGCGGCGGAAGAAGAGGTTGCAGTAATTATCCCACTAACGAGGAAGATACGTTGTGGTAACGGTGCAGCTAGAAAATCATTAAAAAGCTGCATCTGAAGGCTGAGATCAAGCGCTAGGGAAGGAGGGGCAAGACTCTGAGAAAGACGTAGGGGCCAGGAATGGAGCAAGAAGCAATGAAGCCAGAAGGATTTTGCCCAAAGCATGAAAGGGAACTCCACAGGGTCATTCCACCCTCCATGTAAGAAACGGACAAGCAGACAGACAAGCAGACAAAGTGACAGGACTGTCAGAACCAAAAGCTCAATTAAAAAAAACGCACAGCATGGTATATACCTGAAGAAAGAAGTGCCTCGTACAGTTGCTTTTTCTCTGACACTATGATGGCATGTGAACTTTTGCCTCATAGCACCTTCTGTAGTTCCATAAAGGCTCTTTTTCCCTGCCTCATCCCCTGGTTAAGTAACATCACTGATGCTGGGCTCTGAGACGGCACTAGTAACTATGGATTTATACCATACACAGTATGGAGATGGCAGCCAGTACTACACCAAAAGAAGGTAACTTGAGTTAAATGCAGGGCAGCAGAATTTTTGAGGAGCAGCAGTGTGCTTTGCTCAAAGATTTTACTCATGTTGGCTAGTAAGAGTAGCAAGACTGATTCAGTTGATGTCAAGGTTGGGCATAACAACAGCCTGAACAACTTTGGCATAGAGGAAGCCCATAGATACTCTTAGGTTTTCTTCTGCACATGAATTGAGAATTGAGTCCTGGAAACTTCACTGATTCCACAAACAACTTCTGAGGGTTCTGCAGCATCAGAAGAACTTGCTTCCATCTCTGCTACAAAGGAAACCAGAGAAGTCAGTGAAAAATTACATCTTTTTTCCTCTCTCTTTTGTTGGGCTCAAGACCTGTTTTTGGTGGAGCCAAAGACACTTGATGGGATGAAAAAAATATCCGCATCATTCTTCTCTCCCCTCCTCCCCCCGTCTTCAGACATTAAATCAGTACTGGAGTTACAGGAAACGTGCATGGTCTTCATCCTTCCCCCTGGAATCAAAACAAAGGTCTAAGAGATGTGGTGTTCAACAACCTGACAGCCTTTTTTTCTGGACTAAAACTCATGTAAAAACTAAACCACTGAATCTATCTTTTGGGTTGCCACACAGTCAGATAACCAAAGGGTAAAAGAGCATTACTTGTGCTGAATAAATACAAAGCAAATTTTACTTACCCAGTATTGCCTGTAAAATCGTACCAGATACCAGGACCTACAGAAGAGTGAATTCTGAATAAACAAGTTAATACCCGACAGTGAACTTGTCAGGTGTCCATGTCCTTGCTCCGATACCTGGGTTACTGTTCAATCTGGGTTACCAAAAGCTCCGGCTGCCCGTCTTGCAGCTTGCAGCCAGTGTGGCTGTTTTAAGTGATGCTTCCGAAGGGCACAAATCTCTCCTGCTTGGGTTTGGTCCAGGTAAAACCAGCAGGTCTGTTTGACCACAGCTTATATGTAAGACAAAACTGGAAAGGAAAACGTTGTCTTCGCCCCTTCTGAATATTGATTGAAACACTGACATTTTACTGCTGTAGTTAGGCCAGAAGCTTTTGAGTTAATGACAACACTCTTGCTTGAAATACCCAGGAGCCTGAGAACACAAATTACAGCTGTTTTGAGCTTTAATGTTTCAGATTTCTCATGCATATAATTGCATTAGTTTTTCCTGGGTGACGCTGTTATTCTGATTTATTGTCTAGATTAAGTAGGTGCCGTAAGACTGGAGGTGAACATCAGCTGGTATTTCCACCGGCTCCGGTGTGGTTTAGGGTAAAAGAAAATATCACAAGAACACTGCTCTAAAATGATGTATCCGAGCTAGAAACAGCAGCTCAGAAATGAATCACCCTCGTAAATCAGGGGTTTGCTGCGAAACGCCCGGCGAGGTGAGGGCCGTGAAGAGCTTTTAAACGCTGGGAGCAATAAACGGTAATTTCTAGGAGTTTTTAATTGCTGCCAATTAAAAGGGCTGGGAAGGCAGCCCCAAAGCGCCGTGACGGCCGGGCCGGCCGCTCCCGGCTCTACCCTCCTCCCTCCGGGGCCGAGGCCGAGGCCAGGCCCTACCACAAAACCGCCCGTCCCCCACCGAGACCCAGCGGCGGGGCGGGCAGGAGGAGGCCGCCACCGGAGAAGGCCGCCGCGGCCCTGCCCGGTTCGCCGGCCGCCCTTACCTCAGCGCGGCCCGCCCGCGCAGGCCCCGCGCCGCCATTGGCTGCTACCGGGGGGGGGTGTGTGTGTGTGGAAGCCGCGGGGAGACGCGGAGCGGTGCCGGGCGGGCGCGCCCGCGTAGGCCTTGCCCTGCCCGGCCTGGCCTTGCCCTGCCCGGCGCGGAGGCGAGCCGGAAGCCGCGCCGATGAGCTGTGCGCGCCGCTTGGCGGGGGGTGCCGGGAGCCCGGCGCTGTGGCGAGGTAAGAGGCAGAGCGCGGAAGCGGAGCCCGTGCCGGCCGCAGCCCCCTGTCTGCTTCCCCCGGGGAGGATGTGGGGACGGGGCGCCGTGGCTGCCGGCGGCCTGGCTGCGCTGGCCGTGGCGGCGGCCCTCTGGCTGCGGTGCGATGAAGGTATAAACCTCTCGGCGGCGGGGCTGTGGCGGGGAGGGGGTGGGGCCTGCCCCTGAGGGGAGGCGGGGGCGGGCCGGGCGGGTGGGCGCCGAGTGGCGGCGGGCTCTCCCGGTGCCGAGGGCTGCCCTGAGAGGGGGCCCAGCGGTGGGTGTGTGTCTGTTCCCCGCAGAGGGCAAGGCCGCTGGGCGGGGGTGTGAGGGAGGCGGCGGGGAGGTGGGCTCGGCCCCGCCGCCCCGCAAGCTCCCGCATCTGAAAGGCAGCAAAACCAAAGGGAGAGGGCCAGGGGCGGCGGAGCGGCCTGTGGGCGGCGGCAGCGGGGCGCGGGGGGGGCGGCCCAGCATAATGCAACCCACCCCCCCCACCGCTCACCTCACCTGCCTTGGGAAGGGATAGCGGCTGGGGGCGGAGGCGGGGGAGCGCACACAAACCCCATCACCACCAGCACCTTCGCTGGGGGTCCGCCGAGGGCAGGGGGCTGCCCGATCCAGCGGCGAGCCCCGGGAGGGCAAGCCGCAGCGTGGGCTTTTGTGGCGGCCCGTAAGGGCAGCCGATCCGCCGGCCTCCCCCCCTCCTCCCCAACCCGGCACCGTGGGTGCGGGGAGCCCAGCCACCTGCCCCGGGGTCGGGGACGTGGCTGCCCGTGGCGGCACGGCGGCGTGCCGGGGCGGAGGTGGGGAGCCGAGCCGAGCCGAGCTGCGGGGTCTCGGTTCGCCGTGCGCCGAGCCGCGGCGCCCTGTGTCTGTGTGTGCGTGTGTGCAGGGATCGCGCTCCACTGCGGCGGGGAGAGAGGGAGGGAGGGAGGGAGAAGGGGAGGAGGGAGGGAGGGAGGGAAGGAGGCGCACCGTGATGAGCAGGGCCTCCAAGTCCAGCCAGCGCCGTCGTCCTGCCGCTCCCGGAGGAGCCCGGGGCGGGGGAGCGGCCGCGCACGGATGGCTGCCTGAGCCGGGTGGCGGCGCGTCCAGCCCCGGGGGAGGGGGGGCCGCGGCTCCGCGCCGGGAGCGCGGTTCTTTATTTTTTTTTTATTTATCATCATTGTTTTCGGAGGGGAGTGAACCCGGCAGGGGGGACAGAAGGGAATTTTTAATTTTTTAATTTTATTTTTTTTTTAAATCCCTCCCCCCCCCCCCCCTTTTTTTTTTTTTTTTTTTTTTTTTGCAGGTGCCCGCAGCGCAAAGCGGCGCCTGGAAAGTTTTGTTTGCGTGCGAGCGGTGGCGGCGGCGGCGGCGGCCCGGGCTGGGATGCGGGGCCCGGGGCCCGGCTGCCCGCCTCTTCCCGCCGCACGGGGGCTGCCGCCGCGGCCGGGGCTGGCGTAGGCGCCTCCCGGGAGAGCCGAGTGCGGGCATTAAACCCCCCTCCCTCCTCCCCGCCGCCCTCCTCCGCCCCCCTCCGTCCCTCCCTCCCCTCCCTCGCTCTCCCCCTCCTTCCCTCCCTCCCTCCCTCCCTCCCTCTCCCCGGTGCGCGGCCATTGCAGTGACCCCGGCCGGCCAAGGATGATCACGAACACGCGGGGCTTCCTGTGGTCGGACCTGGAGACGCGGGCGCTGCTGGAGATCTGGGGCGAGGCGGACGTGCAGTCGGCGCTGGACGGCAACTTTCGGAACAGCCATGTGTACCGGGACGTGGCCTGCCGCCTGGCCGAGCTGGGCTTCGAGCGCACCCCCGAGCAGTGCCGCATCCGCATCAAGGGCCTCAAGCGCCAGTACTACCAGGCCCGGGACGGGCTGAAGAAGAACGGGCACGCCCGCAAGATATGCAAGTACTACGACGAGATGGACCGGATCCTCAGCTGCCGGGGGGGACCCGACGGCGCCCCCGAGCCGCTGGCCCCGCCGCCCGACGGCGCCCAGCCGGCGGGGCCGCTGGCCGGGCCGCCCACGCCGGGCACGCCGCACAACAGCCGGGAGGTGGACGCCGAGCTGGACGAGGACGCCGAGCTGGAGTCCCCCCGCGACAACTTCACCGAGGACTCCGGGGAGTGCTCCTCCTACGCCGACCACCCCGTCAAGGTGGAGTGCCCCCCCTTCGCCATCCCCGTGCCGCCGGGCGACGGTGAGTAGCCGGCGGGCTCCCGGTGTCCTCACGCTCCTCCCCCCGCCTCTCGCAGCCCAACTGCCGGTACCTCTTTCCGGGTAGCGTGCTCTGGTGGCTTCTGCCTTACCCTCCCCCCTCCCGCTCCGAAATCCCCCCATGGACCCCCTCCCCTGCACCTTGCTCGTCCCCAAGAGCCTCGCCCCCTCCCTCTCCCCCCGCCGCGAACGCCGCTTGGAAGGGGGGCGGGAAGGAGAACCGGGGTAGGGGTAGATGCCGGAGACCGTAGTGAGTTTTTATCGGTGTTTGTCAATGGGAAGCCGATGGAAAACTAGCGCAGAGATTATCTAGACAAAAGTGTCAGGTAGCGCTGTACAAGAAAATAGGCGTCCTTCTCGCCAGAGGATTTTCCCGTTCCCTGCAGACTTATGTGCAGTTTTGTTAATCGGTATTAAAACGATGATGACGATAATACCTGAAAAATCTGCTTATTGTTGCAGATGGGCCAGAAAAGCTAGGGGAGAGCTTTTACGTAATTAATGGCTTGAGTTGTTTCAGAAACACTAACTTCAGCGGGCTTGCGGACAGAAGCAGCCCTTAGATAATGCCTCTCCCCTCCTTGCTCCTTCTTTACCCTCAGCTCCGTGTTTGTGTCGTGGAGGTGGGGAGGGCAGCGTTATTTGTTTGTTTTAAATCTAGATTAATGCCGTGGTTTTAATACAAACATGAACCTGTCTTCAGAAGTTGACATCACTGAGGAATCAGCCAATTGGTTGACGTTTAACCAACCTTCTTTTTACACATAAACCCCATCAAAGAGTTGTTTACACTAATGTTCTTTTGAAATGCAAATACAGAATGCCAACAGACTGAAACTCAATTTAGATTAATGTAATTACCTGCAATACACAAATGAGGCTATACTATTTAATAGCCTTCACTTAAACCTTTTTAGAAGATCAAAAAGACTCCTATTGTTGAAGTTTAGTACTACAACAATTAAAATATGCCTCTGTGTGATTTTTCGTGTTACCTTTGTAACTCTGTAGAAGCTTTTGGTTTTGCTTGGGTACTCTGAATTAAAAATATTTGAAATAATTAAAATTAACATAGAAAAAGGATAACAACTTTATGACACATTAGGTCCACACCTTATAGGGAGATTTTTGGTGCTTTCCTCTAAGAAAATTATTTTTGTTCTGAGAAATAATTGTCTCTCTCCTTGTTTCAGGCTTTAAAGAAATCAATGCTCCAACTATTACCCCACCTCTCAATCAGCCCAAAAGATCAAAAAAGCGCCATGCAAATTTAACGTTGGATAAAATGATGGAAAAATTCCTGCAGCAGAGCGTGGATACAGAAGAGAAATTTTACAGATACGAAGAGCAGAGGCTCAAAATTGAGGACAAGCGTCGGGAAGCTGAGCATGCTCGGGAGCTCCAGATGTTACAGATGTTGGGACAGATGTTGGCAGGAATTTCTTCTTCGGTATCACAAAGGTCACAATCTATGCCAACGAGTCCACCTCAGAGAGCGAATCATCGTTCATATGGGGATAACTTTAATTATAATGCTATGACAGCAGCACTTTCTCCACCGATAGGTACTTCCTTCTCTAGCATAAACAAAAGTTCGGGTTTTTTTAAACTTCTGTGTGAAAGCACTGGTAGTAAGTAGCTTTTGAAAATAAAAGCTAGTTGGAATTATTTAACATTGTGGTGAAGGTGTCTTGTCTGATGTAAAATGAAATTAAAACGTCATTCGTACCATTGTACTGATTATTTAATATAGATACTTTAGTTATAACAAATTTTAATGAGTGAAAACACACTTTTCGAAGCCTATAAGCATTTGGGACTTCTTTCCACATTTGCGTCTCTGTGAAGTTAGGAAAAGTTTTGTATATGAAAGGCTTACCTTTGCTGAAAGCTTTCTGGAAACACTAGGTACCTTGCAGCGGAAATTCTGCTGCTGTTGAAGGTAACAGGCCTAACCCAGTATGTGAAGTTAAGGCTGTGCATATGTTTTTTCAGAGTTGGGAAAAGAGTGGAGTTTTGCCTACACCAAAGTAAGTCAAAGTTAAAATCCACCTTTTTTAAAATAAATTTCTTTAAATCAAAATTCTGAATCTTATCTTTTAATTAAACATCGTATTACTGTAGTAGGTGTAGTAGAAGATGAAAATATTGGCATACGTTTTTGTTCTACACTAGTTCATTTATGAATTCTTTGGGGGTGTGAATTTATTTTAAAGAAAACGGCAAAGCAATAACTCTAGAATTGGTATTTATGCACAGACTTTTCCTTCCATACCTTATGTGTGGGCCAGAAGGTGATAATCGGATGTTAGCATTCATTAGCAGACTTCTCGGGATCTGTGGCTCCGTGTCATTTATCTTTATGGTAGTCTCTTTGTATGTGAAGGTAGACTGTGTGGGCAGGAAAAAAACAGGGATACTCTTGTCAGTGCTGAAACCAGAGTCAGCTCGGGGCTTGGTGGTTGTAGCCTGCCGCGTGGAAACGAAACAAGTCTTGGTCTGTTTTAACTCTGAATTTCACACTGCTCAGAAGGAAAAAAAAAAAAAAAAAAAGCATGGTTTGAAAAGAAAGCAAGCCACCCAGCCTCGGTGTTGAATAATGATCCGGCATGCCAGATCCTAAAGGGCATGCTCTGATTCCTGAGAGGATCTTGGAGCCTTTTCAGTTCTAGGTTACATGCTGCCTTTCCCTGTACAGCGCGTGGGGGACTGGATGGTTAGGCCTGTTGAGGGTTTAGGCTGGCTGACTTGGTTGTGTTTCTTCTTGAGCATTCCTTGATGGCGGCAGACTTTTGTAGATAAATTACGGCGTACGTGTGGGTTCTGTGTTTCAGATGCTGTTTTCACTTTTAAATTAAGAAGAAACCTGAAGTGCTTTAGGAAACCCCTTAGGAAATCATTTCAGGTTCTAGACCGGGGTGATTACTGTTTCATTATCTCTAAAGATTTGAAACTAAGGTTCAGTTTTTCTTGCTGGATTTCATCATATAGGTGTACAATCATATTACACTGCGCAAGAATTCATTTTGTGTATATATATATAAAATACTGTAGCAAGAGCAACTCCAGATTCTAATCTTTTAATTGGTAAAAGTGTAACAAAGCGTTTTTAATAAATAGTGAAAATAACGCTTCAGGCAGCACCTCTTTTAAGGAACCAAGATTTGTTTATAGCTAAATATACCTTAGTGTTTCTCTTTTGTGGGGCTCTATTTGTGGGGCTCTTTTTGTGGGGCTCTATGCTTTTTTGCATAATTCTCTGTTTTCTCTCCATTTATTATGCAATCACTGTATATTTACATATAAACAAAAAACAAAAGACCTTCTTAACGACATTGCACTTTAAGGGTTACAAGCTATATGATAAGTGTGGTTGAAAACCAGTCAGTGTATGAAGTGTGATTTAAAGAAAATAATCTGCCCTATTTCCAGAGGAGATGAGCATTTTGTTCTCCTCTGGGTCACTTCAATGCTATTTTGGCCATAATCCACAACAGGGTGGGTTTTTTTTGTTTGTTTGTTAATTTTTTTTAAATCTCAATAGGAATGGGATGCCTGTATTATAGAAGGATTTTAAAAGCAAAAGATCAGCCAGGAGTATTTATCATTGTTGAACACTAAAACATTTTATTGCTGAAGATTAGCATGTCTGGTTTAGGTTTAGATTCTGTGGAAGACAGAGAAAAAGATGGATTCTGATCATAGTGAACAGATGTGGAGTTTTCTTGTTTATTATACTTTTTCCCCATTATTATGTCATAGATTTCTGGATCAGTTTTTCCTTTTTTTTTTTCTCCTCTAGATTTGGAGTTGGGGGGTGGAATTACTATAGTTTTATACAGCTGAAAATAAGGAATGTCGTGGGAGTTATTTTTTTTTCCATAATTATGTATTACTATATAGCAGTTCCTTGAAAGCTTTCTAGAAAATCTGTAAAAAAGAAAGTAAGCATAGCTACAGTCTAAAAGACTAATATTAATGTTGAAACAAACCACTCTTCTGAACAGAATTGTACAGTTAGTGAGGAGCTTTGTTGAAATATAAGAACTTATTCTTTTAGTATATTTACTGCAATTTCTAGTTAACGCATTGTTGATAGAAGTACTAATCTTCAGATTTGTCTCATATTAGGTAAACAGTTTAATTATCTTTAATGGTAATTGTTGAAATACTTTTTTCTTCTAAATTTTGTAGTCTTTTGGAACAGTTATTTGAATATGTAGCCTTCTGAGTGTGCAGTTGTTTTAATATGTGGCTTGACATGTAGCTTTTGCATCAGAGATCTGTAGTTGTGTTATAGCTAAACATTATCTTTGTGTGATATTGGTAATATTTGCATCTAGTGCGTTGGATTGTAGTTTTGCAGAAAGACTTTCATTATGCTTTGTAACCACCTGCCGAAATAAAAAAGCAGTGAGATAGGCCCTGATTCTGCTAAGAGGTGTAAGTCTTTAAGGGGAAGCGAAAAATAAGGTAGGGTGTACGGTTAAAATGTGGTTTTAGTTGCTCTGTGCTGGCTCTGTGTCTCGATGTGTTTAGTCCTTACTAAGTGCACCTATTTCAGTTGAGTTTAATTATGGAAGTGATTTCAGGCTACACTAAGAAGGTATTTCTAGTTACAAAATGTTCATGTAACTATTCTGGGCTGTTGCGTCTTTCTGTACCTGAGCCCTAAATTAGAACTGTGAACAGTCAGTGGGAATATTCTCCGCATCAGACCCTTAATTAATTTTTAAAATGATCACCTTCCCTAGTTCCTCACTGTTTTAAAGGCCTGTAAATGATGAAGCATTTGGTGTTTAGAAGTATGTCACTTTGTATATCTTCGAGTGATTTTTATTAGTGTTTATGAGTGCTTAAAAGAAATGCTGATAGTAGTTTACGAAAGAACATACTTTAACGCTTATTTTCTTCTTTTCAGTTATAGAGAGATCTTTTTCACTGCACAGAACACACTCTCTAAAGGACATGGAGAATATTTTTCAACTGGTGCGCAATGTTATCCCTCCTCTAACAGGGAAGAGGCATAAAGGTCAAGATGGACGTATAGGCATTGTTGGAGGATGTCAAGAGTAAGTTAAATGGAAATTTGATTTTTCTTTCTGAGAGAGTTTGAGGATGTCATAAGTACTCGTAGAAGCCATTCAAACACACCTTACATTTAAAACATGAGTATTTTTCAGAGAGCTTTACTAGTCCATCATCATGACCGTGCATACTTACGAAAGAACATGTTTCCCTACAGTTGTGTTGTGAAATTTTGGTAGTGAATGTGGCTGAAACTTAAAACACTGTTTGTGTCTGTGTCTACCTGCTCTGTCTTGTTTGACCACCAAACTCTCTCTGCTTTCAGTGTTAGTCTTTTCCCATTGCATTATAAATTATAGAGTAAGTAGAATAGAGAAAGGCACATCTGGGGTCTTTTTATATTCGGGTATCTTGGGAACGAGGCTTTTTAAATCGGGAATAGCATATTTTCTTACTGTGCGCTTTTTATTTTGATAAATTGTGGTGTTTACTCATTTACATACTACTTGTTTTATGTTCTGTAGTAATAGAAATAACATGTTTCAGGGGGAAACAGAGATGCAGCATGAATCAGTTAAATGCTATACTGACCTAGAAACAAAACAGGCTCTATTCTTTCCTTGGCCATGTTCAGTAATCTGCACAATACTTTGAATGAGCCACTACACCTCCCCGTTTTTCATTTTCCCCATTTGGAATAGAGATGGCATCTTTCTCTGGTAAAAGAGATCTGCTGTTGGACATCTGCCATTAATAAACATTCTATGAGGAGTGAAAAGGTGTTGGTCTAATGGGCTTAAGTTCTTACCTCTTGGCAGAAGAAGGCACCTCTGGACGGTGATTCTGTCCGTATCTTTCTCTTCAGTCTTCATAAAGAGAATTTAGGGCAACTGGAATCACAGTTTAGGCACTTTAATTAGGTACCTAAAACCAGATGCAGTTGATCCAGTTCACAGATCCCAGATTTGGCTTGCAAACAGTGCTTGAGTCTTGTTTTGTTTTGTTTGTCTCTAAACTTTTAAGTTGGTTGTCTGAGAAGACAATCAAAAGAGTTTACTTTTTTATGATATGATCTTATGAAAGGATCAGGTAGCTGCAGTGAAGTCCTGTACCTTTGAAATAAAAACAAGGTTTGAGATTGGCTTCAGTGTATATAGCAAGATTTTTATCTGTCTTTTACAGCAAAGGAGAGAGAAAGCTTTTTTTTTTTTTTTTAAATTTGCTCTTGAATTTGGGACTTCATTGTAGCAGGCTGATTTTCAGACTATCTAATCTCATGACTGTGTTTCCTAAACTAAATTTTATTTCATTCTAGGTACACTGGAGCACCGTATTTTGCTGCAATTACAGCTCTCAAAGTGGTACGTGTTTTATACTAATCCAAAATGAACTTTTCATCATTTATATTGGCTAAGTGCCATTTTTTAAAAGCATTCATTCTGTGCTGCACATGGAATTTGAGTTCTAAAAGGTCTTCTGTTTAACAAAGAAAATCCTTAGTCCTGGATTTGTTGAAATACTTTGTAAATGTGTGTTATTTGCTATCTTTTCTGTAAATATTTTCTCTGTATAAGGTGAAGTAAGACATATGGCAAAAGATTGAAAATTTCAGAGGGAGAACTGTTTTATCAGAGACTTGGATAGGGCATTTCAAAGCTTGATGGAATATTTTCTCCAAAAGTGAATGATAAAGTAACTTTAAATTAATGTTTAAAGTTATATTTTCAATGCTGCAGTCAGTTCTTCAGAAATATTTTCTGGACCTGCTAAGTGTGTTGAATGACATAACTTTCTTTCAAAACTTACAGCTTTAGGCTAGTAAGTTTCTTATGTGTGTAAGTTTAAAGATTGTTTGTTGAATTTAATGCAATGTTTAATAGCATGTTTTGTTTAGATTATAATCTTTAGCACAAGTATTTCTAAGCTTTTTTCCCCAAGGAGTGTGAACTTCCTTATTTTAGTGACATATTAACTGGCTACAAATATATTTACACAAATACAGTGGTGATTATTCAAATGTAAACAAATGATGCTTGCGTAATACATACAGTTTTCAGTATTTTCTATGTAGTGTGTCATTACTTTCAGTTCATTGCGAATGTTTTTCTTTTTGAAAATTTGTTTCAATGAGTAGGTAACCAATCCAGGTATTTCTACCTCACTCAGGATGCCATACCTTAAGGATTTAAAACTGAAATTATATTATTTAATGATCTTAAATAAGATATTAAGGCTTTCTATTCACTATGTGCAAATGCAGTAGCATACTAGGAGGTCTTCTGTTTAAGTCACTTGGTCTCAAGTCATTACATCTGCACATGAAGAGTGATAGGATTAAATCTCTGTATTGCTTACTAGCTTGAAATGTTAAATGTATAGTAGTAGAGGAGACACTTAACTGTGAGAAATTTCAGTATGTCGGACAGATACAAGATCAGGCTTTCTGGTCACTGCTTACATCATTTTTATGTGTAAGTTTGATTTTTTTTGAGTTGATAACAGAAGTTTGAGGCTAAACTCCTCAGCTTTAATGTTTCTTTAACTTAAGAGGTGTTGCTGAAATTGTGCCAGCCATTATCTGATACAGACTTGGCCCATTAAGTAAAAATGTTAGGACTGGAAATGTACTCGTAGATTGCCATAGTTATATTTTACAGGTATACTACAGTATTATTTTTCCTCTCTAGTGTAACTTGTCTCTTGTTCAGCTGTGTTCTTTTGCCTTTTTTCTTATTGCACGTGTGACATTTTAGTCATTGCTCATCTCTAAATGAGAAACATATCTCGAGTAAAGGTTCAGGATCTGTGTTTTTAGTCATCCTATCAGTGAGAAACATAAAAAAATTATATTGGAAGTTAGATACAAAAAATTTCTCCAAAACATTGCATGGGAGTCTTAGCCAAATAGAAAAAAATAATAGTTTGCTTTAACTACTGAGAAGTAGGAATTCAGGTGAATTATTCACTGAGTAAACTTTGGAATTATAAAGTTATTATTAAGTATAAATTTGATAATTCTGTTTGCAAATTTTCTTTTTTAGGGTGCAGATTTATCCCATGTGTTTTGTACCAAAGATGCAGCAACAGTAATCAAATCATATAGTCCAGAGCTGATTGTTCATCCAGTTCTGTAAGTGACTTATCTTATGTTTAAATGAGCAAGTCAGGATTATTAGTTTGAACATTTCAGTCTGATAGTTGACTAGTTTGCGTTATTTCTTCTTCTGAGTTACAGGATGGGTGAGCTGGAGGTTACAAAATCTCCTGGGTTTGTCCTCTGATTACAAACAGTTAGATATTTAATAAAGAACTATCAGTTGTGAATTTTTTTCATTGCTGTCAGAGTACAATTTTTTTAAAAAGCAAAAATCTTGCTTTCTGCTACTTGCTGACATGTGTTCTGTGATTGTAATGCATTTAACTGTGAAAGTAGTGAAATCCAGAACAGAGACTCACTACGAGTCAGCATTTTAGAAACTGCATTTGAAAGACAAATAGAGCATGTTCTCTTGCTTCTTCAGTCCTAATAGTACTTAACTGTCATGTATTTTTCTCCTGTCACTACTGCGTATATAGTCATTTATGCAAAATTACTGGGCAAGGGAGATGCTGATTCTCATTTTTCTTCACAAGTATGTTGCATTAGATATACACCTATTCTCGGGAATAAGTGAATGTTCTAAAATGATCTAAAACACAGGGTTTATTAACAAGAAGACAAAAAGTTTAATAAGAAACTTCCTAATTGGGAAAATCGGTGTGTGCTTCCCTAAATTTGTGTTCTGAAATATGTTACTGATTGGTGAACTTTTACAGGATAAATTGTTTCATTTAAGTGTTATGATGCTTAATAATGAGCGCTGCAAATGACAATTAAGATGTGTGCCTTAGGTATATGTCCCTGAGGTTAGCTTGCACTAGTGCGTGTCAAAGTCTGTTGGTGTACATAGCAAAGCTGTGATTAAGCTAGAAAGAGCATAATTTGAAATGGTGTTTGTCAGATATTGCTGTCAGGAAGGATTTACGACAGTAGAAATATTTCGGTGTCTGAGAAGTAGAATCTGATCTCCCTTATGGGTATGCCTGCAGTTGGAAGCCGTAAGTTTATTACATTCTAAAGGTGGGTTTCATTCCTGTTGGTATAGAGAGAGGTGCTTAGAAAGAAGTCAGTATATCAAGGGGTTTTGTTGGGTTTTGGGAAATTGTTTTTTTTTTCAAAGAGAGAAGAAACCCATGACATTGTGCATTTTAGATAAGGAAGAAATGATGTTTGAAAGCAAGGGGAAGATACAAGGGTAGGGTTTTTACCAGTCCAACTGCATTAGCCTCTAAAATCCAAAAGGCACGTCTTCAGTTGCTGTTCTGTCTGATATCATATGATAACAAATAAGATGGAGAATCTTAATGGCAGTACTAGCTTGTAACTTATGTTGTCTTGATGGGTGAAACTCGGGATACAGCCTACGGTTGTCTTGTATGGAAAGGAGTTGACCTTGCCTTGGGAGAAGCATTTTTCGTATATGCAGGGTTCTTGATGTCTGGGGTAATGGAAAAGGTTAATAGGAGAAGCAAAAGCAACAGAGAGAAAAAGGTGACAATGTGTAAATGGTAAAAATTCTGTTCATGGAGGACTGGATTGTGCCTGCTAAATAAGGGTGGGCGGTTTTTTTTTACAGAGATTCTTGGTGCCTTCTGTGGAATTAAGATCTCAATGAAAACTCTGATCATTCTATCACAAAGAGATCTTTTGATTTTAACCTTCAGCTCTGTCTATAAATTCCCACAGATGTACAAAGTACAGTAACTCTAGAATTTTCATATCCATGTAGCTATAAGTCTGAAACTCAATGCTTAATACTTTTATTACAGCTATGATTAATTTTACTCAGACAGCTGGCTAATTGCACGAAGCAACGTATCTGTAAATATTGTCTATATGACATCCAAAATGAAAAAATGCAAATGTCAGAATGTTCAGATTTTGTTTGTTAAATTTTCTCATATTTTTATCTCTTCTTTTCTGCTTCATTTGAGGCAAAGAGAAAACAGTCTTTTCTGGTTAGAAAGGAAAAAAATCTTGACTGACTCTATTGAGCCCAGGTTTTATTCAGATTTACACAAACAGCCTATTTTTCTCGTCAGATCCTTTGTCTTCAGTGTCACAGTTTTCGTATGATCCTTTCTATGATGTGGAGCCGTTTGAGTTGGGCAGGCAGGGCCGGCCGCTCTCGATTCACAGCCTGATCTCTTAAACACTCTTTGTACTTTCTCCCCGACCGCACTTCACGCATGGAAGAACCTCCGGGTAAAACCCACCCGGCAGCTACGTCATTGTTCCCTTTTGTCTCTCTCCTTAAAACTTTGCTTTGTTATCATTTCTCCATGACCCTCCAGAGGAACTAGGTGGCTGTTGCACCACTCTCTTATTATGCTAATCGTAATTTTGGCCCCCGTGTACTCCTCAGTTCACTGTGTGAGCGGCTTGGCTTTTTGCCAGGGTTCAGCTGCCATTTTGTACTGCCAGGAGTCTGACATTTTATCATCTGCTCCGCGACTTGGCTGCTGCTACCTTTCCCTACTGCCTGCACCTCGCGGGGGATCACCTCAAGGGAAGATTGGGCTCTTTTTTTTTGGTTTGTTTGTTTTTTGTTTTGTTTTGCTGCTGCTCCCTGAATGGCGAGGGCTCTTCTGGCTCGTTAGAGCTGCCGTCACAGATCTTTGACGGCCTGACTAGCCAAGGTATGCCAGAGCTAGAAGTTGCACCGCTGCATTTTAGGTCCTTGGCAAATGTCTGTCACTTCAAGGATGCGAGGAATGTTACGCGAGAAAGATTGAGTAGGACTGCAGAAGGAGGGTTATGGAAGCGGACATCCATCTGGCAGCACAGCCAGGGCAATTCCATGTGGCCCCAGCTGCAGACCATCCTGGGATTCCTTTTGGTGGAGCATCCTGTGCTGGGGACACCCGTAATGCATCTTGCCCTGTGCTTTTTCTCTCATGACTTCATTCCCTGTTCCTGTGAGTGAAGGTAAGAGAGCTGGGACTGCACATGGCAGCCTGAGCACCTGGCTCCATGCGTCCGGAGCTGAGTAATGGTAGCTGGGTGTCTAGGGGCCATGTAGAGTCAATATTATCAAGAGAAGGGTTTTCCTTTTTATTCAGGGGTTCTGTCAAATGCATTGTGGCCCCTTCCATGACAACTTGGTATTAATGAAAGAATTAAAAACTGACCAGCTGGCCAGTTCAGTATTTTTGCTGACTGACTTTTTGAATAGCAGAGCGTACCGAGTCTTGATCACAACTGCATTGCTGTTGTCACTGTTACCCCTGGGTTTGTGCTACATTTTTCTGTTTCCTCAGCTAACATGCTCCTACTGTAAACACTACACAAATACAAACAAGATAAAACTTAGCTTTTGCATTTTATTAAGTTTTATTGCAGGTGTTTTCTGTGTGGATTTCTACTGTAGATGTGTGCGTACTTTGTTGCATTAACTTTCTAGAGAACAGTTTTCAGGAGCTTTTTTATATTCCCCATGTTAATTCCCTGGCTCAGGTCAGATTGAATAGATTTCTTGGTTACCTGTGTTGGGTTAACTTACCCTGTCCTGACAGGCGAGTGATCACAATTAAAGGAGCTATATGAACACAGCTAGTTATATTTTAAAAGAAGAGAGAACAAATCTATTGTTTTAGATTCTCCTCTTGCAAGGACCTTTTCATAATCTTCCAGAGTTTTTCTTTCTCTGTAGGCCAGGAAAGATCGAGGAGCCCACTGAGCCTACTGAGGAGCCCACTTGTAACCTGGTTGTCAGGATATTTGTAAAGTCAACAGATGATACACTCCTTGATCTCCAGAGTTTTATCGGAGAAGTAGAATGAGATGGTCTTTAACTTCTTTTGGTCCTGAAAAAGTCACATAATTTTTCCGTTAGCTCCGAAAAAAGTCACCCTTGAACTAGCTATGGATTTAGAATTAATACCTTCCTCCCAGCTTGCTGTATCTATGGGTCTGTATGGACTAAGAAAGATTGCCAGAATTACTGAAAGTCTTAATAGTTAATTGTAGAGTTCAAGTTTTAGTTTAGATTTTGAAAAAGATTATTCTTTTCAGTTTGAAATAAAAATAATTGGGGAGAAAACTCTCATGAGGCTTACCTTTGTGTTGAGGCCAGTTACCATTAATGAAGAAGCTTAGCTTAGATCAGGGTTGCTGGAAGATATTTTGCCTAGTTTTGTTGGATTTTTTTCTATGTTTTGATGATTTGAAAAAGTCATAAAAATGAATCATGGGTAGTGAGCCCCTGATAAGTTATTTGAGCACTTTTAACCAGTGCCAAGTCTCTTAAAGAAAGCCTAGGAACGATCTTAAGATTTTGGACCTTTTCTAATTCCTTATGTGGAGAGGAGATTCAAAAACATTTGTCCTTTGTGGGAGGAAGCTCACACCTTGTGTTAGCTAAGGATAACTATTAAACACTTCTGTGAAATGTGGGACTAACCTCTTTTGAATCAGCTACTGGAAGAAGTGCAAGAATTCTTGTCACCAGGGAAAGTCAAGGAGAAAGCACAGATGGCTCTGATTACCAAAATGATGCTTCCTAAGCGACTTGGCTGCTGGATCCCTATTATACCTGCAGAGAAGACGCAGGCATAAACTTTGTGATCATTCTTCCAAACCTCATTTAGACAGCAGCCTAGCTAGGAATTGTATAAGAAAATTTTTTGTTTGTTTGTTTTTTTTTTTTTCCTAAGGACTTAAGGAGAGATAAAGGTCAGTTTGTATGTGCTGACTCGGAGAAGTATACTTAAACTGTTTCTAATCCTGTCGTGCAGTGCCACGGACAAAACGTTTATGGGCCTGTTTCTTGTGTTCAGCTTTCTCAGCAGTAAGTTGCTGCTTCATTGCTGTATGCTGCAGAGTGAGTAAAAGATGGGAGGTGTATTCACCCTCTACTATAGTCCCTTTCCTCCACGTTGTTGCAGAGGTCCTTACCCCAGGTGATACTAACAGAGGTTTTGCCGCCACCTTAAAATGTGAGGGGTAGACAAACATTTTTAGCATCATTGCGGGAACTGCTGTTGTTCTTGCTGCTTTCTGATATGTCAGAAAGAGGTGTATACGTGTATAGGAATGTTTTACTCAGGTTAGATCCTGGCCAAATTCATCCTTCTGAACATTTGCCATACTGCTGTGATTTGACACCAGGATAAATTTCTTTGGCATTTAATCTTTCTTGAGTTTGAGTGAAGGTAGGCATGCCTGGGGTTTGCTTTTGCATAGTAGTAGTAGTAGTAGTAGTAGTAGTAGTAGTAGTAGTATTTGAAGGTATTAAGGTCTCATTCTTTTTTTTTCCAGCTGACAATCAGCAAAGCAGGTATTTTGACTGAGACTTGTTCTGTCTTCTCATGTGTACACAGACAGTTTGAAGTACTCTAGCCTTCTGGGTATTGATTCAGCTATCGTCTGTGCCATTAAGAGTTGAATTAAACTAGAAAGGGATACCAATGTGATAAAAGCTTGTCACTTGATTTATTAGTTTTAATGTTTGTTTTTGGTTTTTTTTCAAAAGAGCTTTTGTTTTTCTAGGGAGACTTTCAATCTCTTTCATTCTGAGGGAAATTATATTGTCATCTTAACTTCATTCTGTCACTTTTCAAGTCACAGGTTTTGGCTGATTGCAGTCCATTTGGAAGAATATTTGATAGATTCTACTTATCAAGCCAGTTCACAGAAAGCATTAACAGGTCAAGACTGCTTCCATGAACTCTGAAAATGTGAGGTCAAGACATTTGGTTATCATTATACTTTTCAGAGGGATTGTCATAACACGTGTTGGTAATATGACTGAGATGAAAACATACTACAACTTCTTTAAATATTTGGATATATCTAAATACAGGTTGTAAAATGATTGTGTTGATACCTGTGGTTTCTTTACAAGGCTAGATAAGGTTGACCTTGAGTGCTGTTGTCATGTCTGTGTGAGAAGCGTAAGAAAGTGGAGTTGAGCAATAACTTCTTCACCTTTGGGGCTCTTTCTCACAGATGTGAAAGGCTCTGCTCTGCTTAAGAGAGGTGACCCCGTTTGTATAATGCATTTGGGTTCATTATTAAAGAAGTTGTTGTTGGATCTGATGCTTGTAGTGTGTTAACAACCCAGTTCCTATTGAAACAGAAGATCTGATACCTGAATGAGAGTCTGGTATCCGAGTAGCAGCTGTGGAAAACATTTTGGGTTTTGTCATCATTATTATGATGTAAAAAATATGATACGGTAAACACAGCATTTTTTTCTAAACGTGTACCTCAATAGGTCATTCACACTCTTGCTGCCTTGAAGGTAGAATATGGAGCAAGTAAAGACTGTGGTATCTGCATGTTAAGAGCAGTCTCTTGCTATGCATATGTAATGCATAATCATCTCCTGGATGATGGGTTGGTGTTCTTGCTGCTGTGTTGTTAATATTCAGATTAAGCCTACTGGGTTCACTTCTGGTGCCTAAATGAACTTATTCAATGGCTGAATTGGAACACTTGATTTCTCAATCATGAGATTTTTCAGTCATCTCAATCCCTCTCTCATAAGGATCTTTGCTTTTCTTTAATTTTCTTCCCTGTTGTTTAATCAGATTGTAGCAGGAAAATAGTTACTGCCTACGCAGCATTTGCAGATTAAACATTATTGAAAGATCTTTCAACAGCCTGGTTAGGGGAAAATGACCATTTTGTCTTCTAAACTTTTGGGGGGGGGCATTTTAATATACTAATCTTAATTTACTAAATATATCTATTTTTGCTCTCTAATTGCATCCAACCAATTTCATGCCACTGCGTTGTCACTGAGATTTGCTCTACCTGATTTGAGGTTCTTGGTGAGAGACCCATGTGTTGATAATGGGATCAATGAGCTTTTCCATAATAAGTTATTTCCAGTTCTGTTCATGGGGCCAAAAGAGGCTGCCTCAAGCCTTTGGGCTTCTGGCAATTTGGAGTTACTTTACAAAAATGATGATTTAAACAGTGACAACTATAGCTACTCTTGGAATATAGAATTAGTTTAATTTTATGCTCAAACTTTTTTTTTTTTTATATTGTTTGTTTTTGCCTTTAATTCCTTTGACCTAATCTTTCCAGGATAATCTCTCTACCTGTCTTATTTACTGAGTTTCCCATAATGACCTCACCCAGGGTTTACCACAACAGTTAATAATTAGCTTTCTGAGATAACTGCTTAAATTCTAGAGGTAATGCATTACGACCTGTCTTTCGCTCTTTTGATGTGCTGTATAACATGACAGGATCTAAATGTCAGCAGGTCTAACATTTGATTCACATTAATATAATTACCTGCAGTGTTTGGACAAACAAAACCCAAACTCTTTCATCCTCAGATCAGAGACTTTTCCCCATCTTTGAAGATAAGACTTTAGTTTGGCTTTTGAAATTGCCCACTTAAAGTGGCTTTGTCTGGGTTTCTGTAACAGACTTTTGCAGCGGTACGTTTTAATGCATTTGGAGTTGCCTCAGTCACACCAAGTGTGCACAGGTAATGAGCAGGATTTGAAAAATACCCTCTCCAGTGAGGGGCCCTTTAGTTGATCGGGTGACGGCTTGTGTCCTGTGTCCTTCTCTAGCGGGAGGTCCTGCTGATTGGCATTTTGTGACGCCCAAACCTCATCTCTGATTACTAAGGTGGCTCCCGCTCTGCCTAAAGCGCATGTGAAGAGCTGTGGTCCTGCTGCCTCCTGTCTGCGCTGTCATTCATGCTTATCTACTATTTCTGTAGCTCCCGGTTGCACCCGTGCTGACTTCACTTCACATTTCCTTGTTTCCATGTAAAATTTGACAAGGCTGCGCCTTATCACCGTTGTTCCTTTCCCTCTTCTAGAAGGCAACGACAGGAGCTGTCATTCATCCTGAATGAGGAAAGCTGCTGTGTTTCGAGCTCTCTGTGATAATTTAAAGCTATTGCCTTGGTGGCTTTTGATCATTTGGTGAACGCTACTCTTTGAATAAATTGCAGCGTACAGTAAAACTTTCTTCTTTTGGGGCGCTGGGGATGGGAGTTGCATTTCTGGACCTGCCCAAGTATCCTCCTACTCTGGGCAGTGACCAGCCTAGAACAGTTTCAAGCAGATGGCACTGGTCAAATATCTGTTACAAACTGCTAAAGAAGATATTTAGAAATTGCGAGTGATCTTAGGGCAGTAGCCACCGTATTTTTCAGGTTCTCTGTTGGTTTTGAAAGCGTTATTACATCAAGCTTTTACCAAGATGAAGATCTAGAGAACTGTGGTTTTTGTCAATTTTTATTGTGTGATAGTGAAATACAGAACAATCCTGAAGAGCAAAAGCCTTGACTTAAAGTTTTTATTTTCTTTATTAGCTTTCCAAAACTAAAACGTATCATACAAGGCTGTGAGGTTGTGCATTAGGGCAAGAAGCAACAATGAGACTGTGTAGTACTGAACCCAGCAGTTACTGCCATAAGCACTGTAACTAAACCAGTGCTGTTCTTGTATGCAAAAATAATTGTGGTGGCAAGATGAGGATTTTGTTTCAGGGTGCATTGATTTTTGTTTGGCAGGAGTTATCTAAAGCTACCAATAGTTCACAAAGAAAAATTATCCTCACGATTTCGGAGACTAGGTGCTGGTTAATTTGAAGAATCCTTGTAGAATTTGCCATGAAAATTACTTTTCTCAGTACATTCTGGAGGGAGATAAAAGAGCAATAAAGGTAAACATGTAAGACGCTGAAGGCCGTATCTTGGCCCTGCCTACATGGGGGCTTCCAGGAAGGCAAATGATAAAGCTGTTGTGTTTGTCTTCCCGAGAGATCACAGTCTTAGATTCTGCTGAGTGAAGCTTCGTCTCTCTCCTCCACCTCTCGCTAATAGCTACAGAAAGTTGATCAGGTCAACATCTGTGGGGTCCTTTTTCATAGTGTGCCCCCCGTGAGACTCCCCATATGCTTGCTTATTTGTTTAGATCTGCTTCAACTAGTGGACAATGTCTAAAATTGACTTTGATGGGAGGTTATTTTTCTGGTATTTTACATTAGCTTTAGACTTTCCTTGCCTACTAGGCTTCACAGGAATGAGACAGATTATAGAAGCTCCTTCAGTTTCCCTTATTAATGATTCCCTTGTCTTGCAGTTATTAATTACATGTTTATCCTGTGGTAGTGCTTTTCTGTATGCAGTCAGAGCTTTATTTATGCAGACAAGCTAAGACTTTGAGGAAGCTTTTGGGATTTGGAGGGGTGTTATTTGGTTGCTTGATTGAACAACAGTGAGCTCTCGTAATCTAGATTTTCAGCAAAATGGCTTCTGATAACATGTCACATAACACTGTAGTGATTAGCTGGAAATTAAGTAGCTGTTTGAAGATCTGTTCGTTCCTTGCAAATCTACAGCTGTGGCCTGTCACCAGAAGCTTTAATTGCCCACATCTGCACAATGGTACTGTAGTTCACTCTCCATGTTTACAGGTGTTACTGCTTGGATTCAGCTTCCCAAATTATCCCTGTTGTGTGTATCCATGGTGCAGAGTTTGGTTTTGAGATCAAAATCTCTCTGAAAGGTTTTTACCCTCTTTACAGAAATTCAAATGCTGTTTTCTCATGGCCTTGCAAGATATTTTCTGACTCCTCTTTATACTAATATTAGCTTTGTGCTTTTGAGTTCGGGGTATTGTATTTGTGATTCCTGTTTTGGAAAAAAGCCAAGTCGTGCATTCTTTGGCTCTGCACCTCTAAAAGCCGTACTGATTCTTACTTACTCAATCCCTTTCTGTCAAAGCCTAAAGATTGCATCTCTTTTGATCAAGAGGACATCTTCATACCTTTCTAGATACTTTTTTTAAAAAAAAAACAAACAAAAGAGTGCTGATTTCAATTGTGTGTGCATGTCTTGGGCAGTGGAAGTGATAATTAAACGGAGAGGTTTGAAACCAGGTTAGTAATCAGGCGGAGAAATTGGCATGAAGGGACAAAGGAAGTTAATAACATTATTTGTGTGAGCATAGTAACACGGTGAGCAGCTGAGGACCTGACTTGCTTTCTCTGCTGGTGCCTCCAAAGCATTTTGTTGTTTTTTTTTACTGGTTTTGAGTCACAGGCAAGCAAGAATACACATTGGCTTTTTCTGTCGTAATAAACTAAACACTACCAAGGAATATTTATTGCCAGATACCCAAATATGATTATCTGTGCTGGCAAATTACCCAGACAATCCTTGGCAAGGTTTCTGGCCCATGCCAACTAGCCTCTCCCAACAACTTTCTTTCACTGGTGAGGAACTGCCGTGGTCCAGGGGCTGTGCAGGGGTAGACAGCATGAACGTTACCTGCTCTGAAGCATGGGGGTGTAGAGGCTGGCTGAGCTCAGTGTCAGAGAACTCTTCTGGGCATGTTTCAATGTTGTGTACAGAGTGGAGCTGGTAAAAGCTAGAAGAGTTTCTGTCTTTGGGCCATGGTCAGGAACGTTCAAGGTGACACCCCTTCCTGAAGAAAGTTACATGTTGATCATTTGTACCCTATCCGCTTCAAAATGCTGCTGCTTCCATGTCTGTGTGTGGGAATAAACTCATAAGATGACACGATAGCCCTTCCACTTCAGAGAAGGTGTAGATACAGGATATTTATAAGGTGTCCTTAGCTGCATAACCACAGCTGCTGTGAACATCCAGTATCTGAAAGTGAAGTTGGCACGATGCTTCTCTGAGGCAGTATTCTTTATGAAGAATCATAATCCGTCAGTTATTTTTTCAGCATGTTTTTATAGCCGATTTTGCAGTGTAATAGTCATTATCACCATTTTAAATCTCTTGGCCCTTCATATGCCTTGGGTTACTTCTTGATGTGAAGTTGCAAAGGAGTTGTGTGAACGTAACGTTTGTAAAATGCTTTGAAGATGAAAAGCTCTACGGTAGGTTTTTATTATTACCAGAGGCAAAGTGAGCAGGAGTGGCTTAATGTTGGACCGTTCATTTCCCAAGAGATGGCTTTGTTTTGAAGAGTGTGCATTATCAATTGGCTTTGAGACAAAATTATCATATTTCAATGCAGAATATAAGTAAATTGGCAAACTTTCTACCTTGAGATTATTTGCATGAGATACTTGTGAAAGAGCAGAGCAGTTATGGTACTATCTATGGCTCTGTTCTTAGCTTGTGTTTAATGGAGCATTTTTTTAATGTATTTGGCTTCTACTATCCAAAGGTATTTTGAATCCAACCCATTCAAATGTCGTTATATATATAGCAGTGTTCTTATATCTGTATTATATATTGATATGAGATATTTATTTGAGATATATATTGCTCTTCTAGAGATAAAATCAGTTTCAGCGTGTAAATAAAAATGTGATCTGTTCAGAAATTTTATTTCATTTTATTAGAGTTTAGGTCTCAGACAGTTTTTCACATGTTCAGCCTAGCATGTATAAAAGAACTGGCTTTTTTTTTTTTTTTTAAATAGTATTTTAAATATTTCTTAAATCATTTTTATTCTCGGCCGGTATCTACATCATAAACTGAGAGGTGGTTTTGCGGCGGGGGGGAAGTGAGCTGTTTGGCAGTTCTCAAGCTGCTGCGGTTTCGTGGTGAGTTAGAGGAGACGGGAGGGAGCTGCATCCTTCAAATGGAGGTTCAGCTTCAGCTGGCTAAGCGTGAGGGGGGACCCCTTCAGGGCCACCCCGTGTCCTCACGGGGTTCGTTGTCTCCCTTGCCCTTGCAGCGGGTCATCGCTTCCGCCCGGCGGCCTTGTTTTTGCCAGAGCTGTTGGGTGGTGTGGGCGCAGGGTGCCTTCGGGGGCTGCAGCCGGGGAGAGGGTCTCGGGGGCGGCTGTTGTGGGTGGAGGGGCCGCTGGCCCACGGCCAGGAGCCAGGCACCGCATCCCCTGCGGCCTTGCGCCGGGTGGCCTGGCCGAGTGCAGCTGCAAAGGGCTTTGGGCTCCTGCCTGGGCACTCGCAGAAATCGTGGTGGAATTTGCTGATTCTGCCAGACGCGAGCCCAACACTTGTTCCCAAGTGGTGTGTCCCATCAGTACAGCTGTTGGTTATGAAAAAACATGCAAGGGCTTTCATCTGTGATAATAGAGCTTTGTTGAAGTATTGCGAGCTCAAAATAATTCTGAGTAAGGCTATCATGCAGTACCTCCTTGCTTAGCCTACAGGGAGCTTTCCCCCCCATCATCCTTCAGTTAAAATATTCGTTTATTGTCGTCACTTATGTCAGAGGCAGGGAGGGAGGCTAAATTTTCCCTCCCTACTGTCAGTAAGGATTAACTGATGTTGTTGGGCAGTGCTTTGAAAATATTCTGACCTATTTACACAACAAAACTGATCAGAATAAACAGTTGTGGTCAGCAGCTGAATGCTGTGTTGTGGCCACTGTATGTGGCAGTGGATTTTCTCATCATTTTTCCAGTGTAGACAAATCCTGAATGCTACAGAAACCTTAAGTATTACAAGCAGATAATACCCTTACTGAATAGCTTGATTCTGCTGTTGCCTTTTGGGGAAAAGGGACAGTTTGGCTGTAATTCAGTTGGAACAAATGCTTATGAAGCAACTGACAAAAAAGCCTATGAGTAGATTTATCATTTTGCCATGCAGGGTAATAAATAATTGCATCGTTTCCAGCAAGCCGCAGTATGTATCTGCGAGACGGTAGATCTCTCTCCAAGGTGTAATCTTTGCAAAGAAGCATTAAATAGGGAATTGTGACAGACTGTAAGAATTGTTGGTTTCCTGCTTGGATTTTATTTTCTTATTTTGTAACAACCATAGTGGATGCTTGCAATTACTGCCTCATTTTTATGTGATATCCCTTAAGGAATGAATCAAGAGAAATGTTACATTTTAACTATTTGGACAACCATTCCATATTTCCTGGGTCACAGATTTTTGGTAGTTTGTAGGGTAAAATTGCCTGACACTTAAGATAGGAAATATCTCTATCTTGCATTTGGAACTCAGATTCTGAGAATACTTAAATGAAGCCTTTCTAAACTTATCTTTTTTTTTTTTTTTGATTCCATTTAGTGGTAGTCCTAATGCTGTCCATGAGGTGGAAAAGTGGTTGCCACGACTGCACTCAGTTGTCATAGGACCTGGCTTAGGTAGAGATGAAGTTCTACTTGAGAACGCTAAGGTAATGTGTATACTGATATTTTATTCTGTGTCTTTACGTCGAATTTTATAAACCAATTTCCTTTCTTTTACATGATTACACAAATGGTTTTGATTAGGATTACTAAATAACAAATTTAATAAAGTATTGTTCACTGAAAATTACAGCTGTTAATCATGGTCTTCATTATTAAACTGTAAGCATCACACTTAATTTTAGGCACTCGTATGATTGTTTTGATTTGCTTTTGTTTTGACTGTGAAAGTTGCTAATTGAGAAATAAATGTTGGCATCTCCAGATAAAGGGCTCTGTGTTTTCTTAGGTGCAAAGCATCTGTACTGTAAGAACACAAATATGAATTTGTGTTCCTAATTTTCAGAACCACATTTGACAACTTGTGTCAGCAGAGGTACCAAAGAACAGGGACTGTGTCCCCTTGCAATAAGAAATAGTACTCTTAATTACAAAATGTTGCAGATTTCTACTCTGGATAAAGAGGTAATCCTATTATCTGTCAAGCCTTCGTGGAGAGCTGAAAACAGGAGCTTAAGATAGTTCTGTACTCTGAATGATATGTACTTACAGTCTTCCAGATGATGTCTTGTATTACTGTCAACATACCTTCATATGTTCACAGTATATCCTTCAGTCTAATGTCAATCTAATTCTGTACAATTTTAAATTTATTTTTTTCCTGAGAAGTATTACTGAATTAATCAGTGGTACTAACAATTTGAATTAATATAATGTACAGAAGTGTTGACAGTTACACAGTGAAATTGCAAAACAGGGGAGGCAAGAAACTGTAGACTGCGCTATCCAAGTAGTTCAGAATACCTTGAGAGCTGCAGAGGGTGGTTTTGCTAGGCTTTTGTTAGAGAAAGTTGCTATTGGAACTCTTAATTTCTTTAATTCTTCTTCTGTTTCCAAAAAAAATGTTTTCTTTATGATAGAAGTGCAAAGCTAATAAAGAACGTGGATTCACAAAGAAAAAAAAAAGGAAATTTATTACAGTCGATCAATTGTATTCTGAATGAAAAAATTCAACAGATATTCTTTTTTGAAAATATTTTTTCAGAATACATTTTACAGAAAATTTTGGGCAATGATCTTTTTTTCTCGATTCTCAAAAAATTTTCAAGTGTTTTTTTTTTTGCTAACGGAAAACAACTTTAAACAAAAAAAGATAAGAATTCATTTAGAGTATCTAGGGTATCTAACATAAGCTTCTTTTATATCAGAATTCCTTCTGAGTTTTATAAATATCTGTCAATGTGCTTATCTGTATCTGGAAGATTCCTTGATTGTTTTGGGGTTGTTTTTTTATTGTTGCTAAAAATAATTTTGCTTTCTTAGTGAATTACAAGCATACTTTTACTTCAGCCTGGCCATCCTGTGTGACCTGGCTTAAAGTTAAAGAAACAAACCCAGCCAATGAAGAGAAGGCATTTGGGAGTTACTTCAGGCTGAAAATCTCAGGCCACGTTCATATGAGCTGTGGATCTGACCTTATTAATTTCAAGTCACAGTAAAGCTCAAGTTCTTTGTCTTCACTGCAATTATGTAACGGTTACCCAGCACTGCTTTTTTAATCCAACTACTATAATCTTCTACATTCTTTGTTCAGCCAATAGCTTTAATAAGTGCATGTAATTGGGGACAGGCGAACCCTGGTTGCCTGCTTGAGGAAGACTGGTGCTTCTCTGTGCTGAAGAAAGGCTGAGTCTCCTTCTTGCTTCAGCAACAAATTTGAAGCTTTCTATCACTCTTCACCTTCAAGAAAAAAAGCAAGTGATGATAGCATTGCTATTTTAAACTTTTATAGGAGGCTGACTTGGTATATAATTTTCTGTTTTCCCGTTAAGCTAACCTCAGCATGCTGTCATCTGAACGCAGGGCTAGATGGAGATTGGTGTCTGCTTTCTGGTCAGGGTTCTGTGTCAGAGTGGCAGTGAGGATGGGAGAGAGCTTCCCCTCTTCCTCCTCCTGCCCTGTTAAAGTGCTGAGGCATAGTGGCCTGTCACCTCTCTGATGCTGTTTTTATGTCAGTTCTTCTCAGTATTGTGCCAGCACATTGTCAATGATTGTGGTTGTCCAAACAGCCATGTGTTTGGGCTGCTTCTCTCTTCTGACCATTGAGAAATTAAGATACTAATGCAGTAACCTGCAATTTCTGGTGTAGGGCCCATGGATAGTGTTTTACTGGGGAATAGCCTGAGTGCTTGTTGACTAGATCTTCTCTCTCCAGACCAGAGAATGCTTTGCTTCTTGGCGTCTTTACTAAGCCTCTCTCATGCTTAATACCTGCAGTGCATGCACTGTGGCATTTCAACTTCTTTTAACAGTCAGGTGAAAAAGCAGCACTTTATGGTAATTTTCCTTTGATTTTTTTTTTTCTTGAGACCATACACACTCTTTGAATACATACTTACTGACTTCCTGTGATTGTCTAGTTTTGGTTATAATTTCCTTAACAAGCCCTGTTACAAGAAGCCACTCTACAAGTTACACCCTTCTCTCTTATGTAGCTTCTGTGAGTCTGTGCCAAAACCCTCACGTTGGTTCTCTGTTGCCTGGGTGAGGGGTGACACCTGTCTGCACCTGAATGCTCTGTCAGAGCTTTCTAGACATGGGTTTGCAGGAGCTGCGGCTTCAGAAAAATCTCCTAAAGAAAGCACTTCTTGTGTCCTAATAGCTGTGCAGCTGGATCCCATGCAGTGTGGCAATCCTAATCTTAATAAGCAGTCCAAGCTATTTCTCTTCAAGAAAAAGGAACAAAAACGTGTTTCTGCTCCACTTCTTATTTCTGGACTGTGCAGATTGGAACATCTCTACTCCCCATTCTATTTCAAACTTCCAAAATGCTGTTACCACATCTGGTCTGGAACTTGGCCACCACAACCAGCTTCCTTGTAGGCAACATCAGGCCATTCGTTTGTCCCTTTCAGTGTCTGTGATTGATTCTGGCCAGAGATAACAGTACTGTTACCTTCCTGAGTTCACCTCAGTTGATACGCTGCTGGTAGTGGTTTAGACTCTGTTGAGAAAGAGTTCAGCTGTCATGTGGAAGCAAGGCCAAGGTCCCTACAACTGTCCTCTGTCAATGCTTAGAAGCAACATACTTCCAAAGCAACTGGTTGGTCTCCTTTTTTCACACAGCAGCAATATTATGTCCCTATCATATCTACCCACCACAGTGTTCTTCATTCAGCTGTTCCGTGGGTGTTTGCACTTCTGGTCTTACTCTGATCTGATTTTTCTTACAGCCTGAGGTTTGGAAGTAAGGGAATTTCTGCCTGTACCATCAAGAGCTGTTCCTCAGGTTGGTGAGGGAATGAAGTTCCTCTCCTGCAGGGTGATGAGTGCAGCTCCCAAGAGGACTTCGGAAAGAATATTATATTCCTTTGCATAGTCCTCTGGGAGAGGAGATGATGCTGCCTAATGCTCCAGGGAGATCTGTATTCTGCTGCTGCCTGGCAGTTACAGGCTTAGCTGTGTCCTGTCTCAGTTTCCAGCCTCTTCTCATGTCCTTTCTCCTTGTGCTCCTTCTGTCATGAAGGGGATGTTCCTGTCAAATTTTCTGCTTCTGAGTTTGGCAAGTCTTTATTGGGTACGTTACTGGCTTTGTGGTCAAATGGGGTTCCTTGCCTTTGTCCCTGAAGTGATAGCACCGAATCCTGGACTCCATCACTCCAGTCTTGCTGTGTTTTGTCTTGCAGCAGCAAAGTTAGATTGGTGTTTTCAGCAGAGCGTGCTTGCTTCCCTCCTGTAAGAGAGGTAATGATTAATAACAAGAATGGCTCTGTGTAACTCAGATTACATGGTAAAATCGACTGGATTCTCAAACTACCTACTTGTTCCTCTTGCTCAATTCTCAGTCTTTGTTTTAGCTCCAGGAAAATGTCCTGAATACCAGCCTTGGTTCTTCTTTTGGCTGAGGCCCTGCCTAGCAGCCCTCCTCACCCTGCAAACACTACCCTCAGCCGGTCATTTACCCTTAAAGATCTCTGCTATCTGATGGGATATTAATTTCAGAAATCTCATTATCTACCCCTAGTGACATCATCTTAAGGTTGTGTGGAAGTATCTTGGCTGTAGTTAATGTCTGGCAAAGGGTGGGAGAGCTTTGGGCCATTGTCGTGGATCACCTCCATTGTCAAATGGGCAGAGAGTGCCCATTTGAAATTTTCTCTTTTGGATGGATTCTCAGTTCCACCTCAGCTGAGGTATCAGCCTTTCTATGTGTTTTTTTGGTTAGTTGAATTAATTTCACCCCCTTGAGCCTCATGCCTTCAGGATTTAGGCAATGTTTCGCAGCCTTAATAAATTGAGAGAATGGGACCAGGTGCTTCACTACACTATCTGCACTAGTTTTTACAAGCTTAAAAGGACTACAGAATACAGAGCCACCTTTTGTTGTCGTAGCAGTCCATTAAAGCTAAATCTGCTGCTGTGGACTTTGCTGTGGAGAAGCATTTTCGTCTTGCTATTGAGCAGCCCCCTGGGTTCTGTTTGTACCAAGTATAAGACATCTGAGAAGCATCCCTGGCTAATGTTGCAGTTGATGGATCAGTAGTATTGTCTGTGGCACCTTCCACCATGTATGAATATGAACAACAGGATGTGTTAACTCTTTAGAATCACTGCCTACTCAAGTTATCAACTCAAGTTATCAGAAAAATTATTTACCAGAAACTTAATTCTTCAATACGTGTCCCTTGTGCATTTACTTCCTGCCCTGTTTAAGTCCCCTGGAGACTCCTGCTGTGGGGATTTGGCAGTTCATTGGGAACTGAAGTAGCAGCGAGGACAGACCACCTTCTGTCCTCAGCCTTCAGTTAGGAGGAGGTAAGCTGGATGAGATCTTGTGCCTGCAGAGGCCAAAACCAGAAGGCACGTACACACACCCACTGTGAGAATGCATGTGTAAACTGTATTTCTTGCAACCCCCACCCAACCTCCAAGATTGAGGCAAGTAGTATCCAGCAAAAAACTCCTCTCTTAGTAGCCAAGCCTCATTGCTTTCAAACAGCCTGTTGAGAGTCAGAATTTGTGGACATCTTCACCTAAGATGAAGCTGGGGTAGGATGCAGTTCTTTCTCTGTGCTGGTGTTACTGGTGCAGATAAAGCTTGGGAGCTTCAGCTCCAGGCAGAGAGAACTATTGCTGCTTGTGCTACAACTATTAGTATTCTGTGACTTCCACATAAATGTCTTGATTAGAAAAATAGTGTTTGAAAATATGTTAACAGGACCTTAAATACAGGTTTATGCAGCTTGCAAGCAGAATTTATTTTCTAATATATGTAATGGTTCTTGATGAAAGTCGCTCACAGTGAAGTAGGATGTTTATTTGCTTTCTGTGTGTAGGCTTACATTGTTATTTAACTTGATTTTGATACTTAAAACTATTTGTAAGCAAAACACTGGAATAGGATATGTTTTCAACTCAGAATTTCTGAGTATCATTCAGCTAGAAACCCTAAAAAGAACTTGGCAGTGATAAATTCCAGAGTTCATTTTAAGTTTATGTTTATTTGTTTTATTTTAAGACAAAATGCCAACAGCTGACCGTGAATATCTTAAGCCAAATCTAACATTAACATATTCAACCATAAATTGGAAACCTTGTAGAGATTGCTTTGTGAGTGCAACCATTCAGTGGATGAGACAGCATAAGAAAATTTAGTGCCTTTATTTATTCTGATTTAGATTTTTTACTTTGGACTGGAGTAAACAGGATTATTGCTTAAACTGGACTTGGATGTATTTAGGGATGAAGGTGTATAAATGTAGCTTCTCAAGCAGTGTCTGGTTGATCATGAATTTAGGGGGAATAACTAAAAAGGAGTGCTCAGACTTTTTGCATAACTAGGACAGTATATCAGAGGCTTTTGCTTTGTTTTCTTGTGTTCCTTATGTTCAGGCATTACTTTAAATTGTGTCACTTCTTTAAGAGTTTAGCAATGGATTGAGGTAGATACTAAGAAACTGTTAGCTGGAGTTTTGCTCCAAGTTTGACACCAGGTGATCTACTTTGAATGCAAAAAAGGAATCTACAAGTGGATCATTCTTATATTTTTTTATATTTTTTTTTAATGTAACAACAGCTTTTAACATTTCGCAAAGCAATTAATGAGCTTGATGATGTAGTGGGGTACTCTAAAGAGTCTTTATCACCCTCTGCCTGGCTTAAATGAAGTATTTTCCTGTGCACCTGAAAGTCTGTTTTGGAAAACAGGGCTTAGCATGTGGTACTACAGTTAAAAGACAAAAGACTCTGTTAAATTGAATGGAGCATAAACCATGAGATAAAGGAGCTATTTGTTTCAAAGAAAGGATGTTCCTCTCTGTTCTGTGACTTTTCATTCAAGTAGTATCAATGGTAGTCAGTAGTTAATCATTTCTTACGTGAGGTTTGAGAGCTTAGCGGAGTGATTAATGAGCTAGTGATAGTTATGCACACAGGAATATATAAAGTAAAACTGAGGCAATTAGGCTAGTTAAAGGTGACATATATAAATCTTGTCCACAAAGTGAGATTTTGATTGACATTGCTGAGCTTTGAAAGGGGGTGAATGCTTGGATCAGTTTGTGGGAACTAATGAAAGCAAGTTTCAGGGCTAACTGCATGTTTCCACCAGTGAGTAAATGACAAACCAAAACCAGTTACAGAAGCTATGGTTCTAATGTGAAGAATCTCAAACAGTGGAACTCCATTTTTCAAAACCTCCTGTGTTAAATATATTCTATACGGGGAAGCTTCTCCCCCACCCCCCGTCGCCAACCCTGACTGTAGCCTTGAGCACAGCCTGAGTGTGGGATATTTGCCTGCCTCTAGCTGTGCAAGATTACAAACTTGTGCTTGCCAAGCCCGTTTTCCGAGCATCTCTGCCACAGAGCTGGATCCTGACCTCTATGCAGCTGAGTCCCTGCTAACTCTGCATTTATCCAGGCTTGAAGCAAGGAGCGCAGAAATGCTTCCTAGGCTTTTTGGTGCCTATTTGTAGGAATTGGTTTGCAGCGTGGTGGGGTTGAACTTGTGTGTTCCTCCCGGGCACCTTGGGGAGGGGGATGTGCAGAAATGCTTTCAGCTGCAGCATTTACAGTGAAATTTCTGGCTATTGCTTCCCTTTTATCTCTCTGTTCCAGACAAAACCATGGATTCAGGATTGTTGGACGAGAGCAGCATCCATGCGGAAAATACAAGCAATTAGAGTGGCATTTCAACAGCAGTTTCTGATCCTTACTTTCAATAGAGGAGGGTTCTTTATAAAAGGGGCTGCCACTCCTTTTTTTGATTATTCAAGGCTGTATGAGACCTAAGCAGTGCCAGGTTGTGCACTGGTTTTGGCATGTCTCTGCCAAACCAGAAGCTAGTCACTCTTGCTGCCTTGCCTCTGGTGACTCCAGCTTAGTCACCCAGGAGCCCGGGTCAGTCCAGTGTTGTTAAATCAGCAGCGCGGATGGGAGCAGTGGAGCTAAACTGCACTATCAGTCACCTTAATGTAACCAGCATTCCAGAAGGTGGTATTTGAGCTTTTAGAGAACGGGCCTTTTAGCCTCTCCTGGGCTATGGGCAGGCCCTTGATTACCCTGCATAGGATAGCATTGACCTGCTCTGCAGGCCTTGGCTGATTCAAGGTTTAGGTGTTTGAACACAGGCATGGTGTTTCCCTGGCAAGGCACAAACTGCCCAGATGCCAAGGAGGTCTGGCAGTTTCCTGTTTGGACAAGCGAAGATAATTCCATCTAGAAATCCAGTTATTAACATTAAAGTTGTACGGGTGCAAACTCTTGTTTAAGGGACCTCACCTGCTTAGCAGCTCTTCTAAGATATTTTAGCTTTACTTTGGGACATCTAGCAGATTTAATTACATACTTGGCATTTGCAGGTTGCAGTAGAATGCACTTTCAGTGGGCTGTAGGTAAGGTTATACTGCTTCCTAAAATATTTGGATGTCATCAACGTCAATGTTATCCGTTATTATGGCACGCTGAAGCTTGAACTTATTTTTGAACACATGGGTGAGGAATTTTGCCAAGTGTAGCCCAAGACATGACTCTTCAAGAGACCTGGGAAATGCAGTGTTTGTCGCTGGTGTCAGTAAAGGAAACCTTGCCCGCAGTATCTTTCCTTTTGCAAGGTCGAAAGATGACAATGTGATGCATCCTTAGTGAAAATTAATTACTCTTGTGCGATAGATGTTGCTTTTTACGCTGCAATTGTGGTTTTCTGTTTATTTCATTAAAATTCAATCCTTTATTAAACCACTGGCTCTAATTTCCTGATTTTTCCCTTTGCAAACAACAAATGCCAAAGTTATTGTGTAGCTAAACCAGTTCATCAGGAAAAACACAAGTAGTGATATGACTAATAATGTATTAAAAATCATTGCAGTCATTCTGCTGCCAATCCACATCTAATTAAAAAAGCTGAAAAGAACATTTAAGTCAGGTGTGGGCAAAGCTGCACAGAATTGTCTTTTCCAAGGAGTCATGGAAAACAGTAGGAAAACCTACTATTGTAGGCAGGCAGAGTAAATAGTGTATGTGTGCTATTGCTGGCTCATGGACTTGGGTGGAAAAGTGTGGACCGACCACAGAGTTTTGCAAGAAGCTGTGGGTGCTCGCTGTGGGTGCACCAACTGCTCTCTGCGCCTGGTGCCTCAGGGTGCCTGCTCTATGAAGACTTCCATGGCTGATTAGATACCCTTTGATTGCACCTAGGAGTTCCGTAGCAATTTATTCCTCCCTAAACGTGTTCCCCCCATTCCCCTTCTAGCTGTTTTTTGCAGCTTGCACAGTCTTGTGCTGGCTCATCTTGGCCCATTTCCTTTTTCCATAATTGCTGAAGTGTGCAAGAGTCCTGGATGTCTGTGTTAGTGCAGTGCAGGTGAATCTTGTGTTTCATAGCATGGCTGCAGGCTATCAACTGGATAAATCACATCATGCTTTTCTGCCATACTTTGCTCTCTTTCAGCAGTAGCCTGTCCATCCATTCCTTCTGCTTCTTCCTCCTGAGGTCCTCTCCAGCCTGTCTGATTCTGGTTTTCAGTGTCTTGGGGTTTGGTTGGTTATTGCAGTTTTTTTCCCAAGAAAAGATTGGAATTTAGTTTTGGGAATCTATTTTATAATTCCCATGTGAAAGCTGGAACAGAGAACACAGATTCCTACTCGAATGCATTGCATTTCAGGGAATGGCCTCCATGTTAATAAAAGAATTAGCTAGAACATATAAATTCTTTGGCCTTACTTTGTTAATTTTCACGATTATGGTAAAAGGTTACCTTTCCCCAGATAGAGCACTCGTTTCTACTGTGACACAACTTCGTTTTCAGTTCTTATTGAGTAGGTTGCTTGCATAAAAGTCCTGGGTACCCAGTCACAGAACAAGGATTTTTCGGAAATTGTGTATTTCAAGAGTAGAGTGGGAGTAGATTCAGGTTAATTTTACCCCCTCTGGCTCTTCTTCCTACAATCACCACCACCAAAAATTGCAAACACTGGAATATTATTTTGGGCATTCCTAAATGTCAAGTGTTTGATGCTGCTAACAAATGATAACTGTGTGGGAGGTTGTCCTATACGGCACCTCCATGGCATGTGTGAATCCCAGGTCATTTCCTCTTTGTCTTAATTAGGGTAGAAACTTAAGCTTTAGCCTTCACTTATTTGGAGAGGAAGCTCTTGTTACAGATAAGTTGTAGCATGAGTCCTGCACTCTTGTAATACAGTTCATTATTGCTGATTTTAATCACAGTGGGGTGGAACCTGTTTCCTTTTTCTCATTCAAATATTGTGGGCTGTGGAATCAGTGTTTCGGAGTGTCGCCAAGTGTTTAGCTGACTCACACAAAGCAGAGTATCTCTAGCAAGAGACTGCCCAAATCCCTGTTATTAGGACTGCGTAAGTGAAAGATAAGACCAAAATTTGGGCTTGTCTGTGAATATTGCAGAGGAAGGATACAAATTTCAGTCTTGGCTAGCCAGTATGGCTGTAGGTCATGAGGTTGCATGGCAGCAGCATGTCACTCCCTCCTCCTCCTCATTGTCCTCTCTGGTTTGTGACTAGCACCAAGGTTGCCCTGTGAGCCTAGTCCTTCATTTCTGGATGTCCTCGAGCTGTTAGGAATGGAATGAAGGAATTGCTCCTGCCTTGTTCTGCACCAAGCTGAACCACCTGTTGTGGTATAATAATGTTGTGGTCCACTGGGATATCTTGGAGCTAGAATCTCCAAAATTCTTAGTCTTTAGAATGCTGTTTGAAGGGTATTGGTGTTGTCTTGGTTTTGTCATTGATACCCTATGTGCTGCTGTTCACTTGTGTGATTGGTGTTTGAATTTCAGGTCTCCTCTTAGTAATGTATCTTAGTATTTTTAATTAGCAGTGTTCTCTTCTACATCCTTTCCTGTATAAATAATTGTTACATGGGAAAAACTGAACAGATGATTCCTGCTCATACATGGAGTCCTATGAGAAACGGTTAAAGAGGGTTTGGTGTGAAAGTAGAGATAGTCTGAGCTGTATTAATTGTGCAATTAACAGTGAAGGTTCTTTTATATACTACAAGTATTAAAACAGGAAAGTCCATGCCAGATATGGAGGTTCCTGGTTGCTTCCAGGAACAAAATACTCTGCATAGAGGATGTAGCCATTGTTGCTGTAAACGCCTTTTACACAAATATGCTTTTTTTTGGTACAGTATCTGCAGTAATAGAGCATTTAAAAGTGGGCTTCACTTCACCTAATTCTTGGCGTCTAAGGTGTAAGACCTTGAATTCTTCTCCAGTGGTGAACCATTTGACCTTTAAATGACAGCAGGTGAGATGGGTCCTGGTCACAATCAATAGGAAGCAGAAGTTCTCCAGCTAATGTTGTGTCCTTCAAACAGGTGGTTGTCTTACAGGGGTTCTCTTATCTCTGTTACTGCTTTATTACAGTTGCCAGATTACCCCCTCGCTCCCCAGAACTTCCTCTCTGAGCTTCCTTGTCTGTCTCCAAGCTCTTTCTGTATGGGTTTAGAAATAAAGAGGAAAGGAAAATAATTAGGGTTTGATTTTGTGGCTTTTGTTATGTTTTTTCTTTTTAATGAAAAATGAGGTTTCTAAATAAGACAAAGAACTTTGTATCCCCTGATTATTTGTTTTATAAGGAGCGAAAGAAAAAGCAAAGATCACTCAGTATCTTAGATTAGAAACTGATACCTCAGAGACTCAGTGCACAGTAAAAGTTGCTTGAGCAGTAGGTTTTACTTAGCAAGATGAAATTTTCCTCAGAGCAGAGGTCAGATATCTCAGCATTGTGGAGGACATGCTAGAGAGGTAGGAGCTCAAATCATAATTAGGAAGAAATGTCTTATTTCTCTGGAGTGTACCAGTGACCCAGCCTTCCAGAAACTATTTGTCTGTACGTATACCTTCATGCTTTGTAACTTCCACCTTATTTTTGGTTTTCCTTATACTTAAATTCTTTTGGTGGACAATGGATCTTCAGGATTCTTGATTTAGCCTGTTGTTATATACATATGTAGACAAAAAGAGAAGTTCTAACCAGTAGTCAAGATGACAATTATGAGGAAACATGAGAATTTTTCATGCCAAATAAGAACAGCAGCAGCAAAACCTTAACCGTTTTGGAAACAGAACTTTGGCAAAATCAGTTCTCTGCATTGCTCATAATGAATTTAAGAGAATACTTTGGAATTTCACTGAATTTCACTGAATTTTTAGATTTGGAAGGGACCATAGAGATCATCTAGTCTAACTCCCCTGCTGAAGCAGGATTGCCTAGAGCTAGAGCATGTTACTCAGGACTGCATCCAGGTGGGTCTTGAAAATCTTCAAAGAAGGGGACTCCACGACCTCCCTGGGCAGCCTGTTCCAGGGCTCTGTCACCCTCACCATAAAGAAGTTTTTTCTCATATTTGAGTGGAACCTTGTGTGTTCCAACTTATGCCCATTGCCCCTCGTCCTCTCACTGGCAACCACTGAAAAGAGTCTGGCTCCCTCCTCCTTCAAACCACCCTTTAGGTACTTATAGGCATTGATAAGGTCTCCCCTCAGCCTTCTCTTCTCCAGACTAAAGAGCCCCAGCTCTCTCAGCCTTTCTTCATAAGGGAGATGCTCCAATCCTTGAATCATCTTTGTCGCCCTTCGCTGGACTCTTTCCAGTAGTTCCCTGTCCCTCTTGAACTGGGGAGCCCAGAACTGGATGCAGTATTCCAGTTGTGGCCTTACCAGTGCAGAGTAGAGGGGGAGAATGACTTTCCTCGATCTACTAGCCACGCTCTTCCCTGTGCAGCCCAGGATTCCGTTGGCCTTCCTGGCCACAAGAGCACACTGCTTGCTCATTGTCATTTTGCTGTCTACCAGGACCCCCAGATCTTTCTTTTCAGAACTCTTCAGGGAAGGGTAAGGACTTCTAAGATCTGGTGCCTTCCTTCATATTTCCTTATGGAATTTGTAAGGGAAATCTGTTTTCGTTTTAAAAAATGAAGTGTCATGAAAGACTGGCTTACTAAAGTTGATGTACTAGAATAAACTGGTGATTCATATTAGTGGGATCAGTAATGATTTGAAGTGTACTGAAGGTGTTTGGTGTAGATAATGTACAAAAATACTCTAATTAAACCAAGGTTCCAGTAAATGGTATTTGTATCTTCAAAAATTGGAGGAGGATGATCTGAATGCCTTCTTGCATAATATCTTGCTGATCTCTGGGGCTCAGTTCCATATAATATGTAATCAAAAGAGCTTAGTTTGGTTCAAAATTAGTTAGACTGTTGTATGTAAAACATTCATTTATACAGGAAAAAAAAAAACCAACATAAAGCTGGTTGCTACATCCACAGCATTATTTTATCATAACCAAGTCAGTCAAATTAAACATAATTGTTAATGAACTTAACACAGCAGGGTCAAAGCAGTACAGTTTCTGTGAAGGAAAACTGAGCTGTGCACATCTGTGTGGATTAACATTAATGAATAAGGAAATTACTCAGTCCCATAAATTTCTTAAAAGCTTTGAAAGTCAGGCTTTCTGGTTTTCAGTATGCCACAACTAATTCTAGGTGTGTTTTAAGATTCCGTCCTTGCACAGCTGTCGAATATACTTATTCATAAATTTGAATAATTTAGTGGTAGCTGAATGGTACGAGTTGTGAAAAACTTATTATTGGTTCAAAATTATTTAAGTAGCTGAATATAAGGGAACACTTGTGGGTGTTCCCCCAGGATCTCAAGGCGGGTTGGCGCCTTGGCAGTCTGTGACCCAGGCCAAGCCAAGACCTGTGCAAGCGTGTGTATGTCATGGAAAGGGTTTTTATTCTGTAGTGGCTTCTAAGGTAGCTGCAGCTGTGTGTTGAGACAGGTCCTGAGGCTTGGAGCAGTGGGTAGTGTTTCAGGCTCACACTTAAAACATGCAAACAGTGCCCAAACAAACACAAGCAGCGTTGAGTTGAGGCACGCTGCTATATTCTGCTCATCCATTTAAAAATAGAAGGGAAGTGTTTCTACTGGAATTGGAAAAATCAGAATCAGGTAGGAACGAGTTCGTGAGGATATGTATGTGTCATAATCAATAATTTACAGAAAGCAAGATGGGCTGTGTTTTATTTTGATCACAGTACAAGAACAGAGGTGCCTTCAGTACCCTGAACATTAATTAAAAACTGCTTCCTTATTCCTTTCATAATGTCTTGCTAACCTGTGGAGCTCAGTGCTGTATGATAGCTAATCTGAAGAGCTCAATAACGTTCAAAAATAATTACACTTTTGGATGGATACCATCCTCTGTTATCTTATACAGGAGAAAGATTAAAATCTCCAGCTTCAAAGACAAGTCGGTAACCACCAACATTCAAAAAACTTGACTGTCAGCCATTGCTCATTAAAAAAGCTTGAGTATCAGTCATTGCCACTGCTTGGTTAGGAGGGAGATGGAGGGCAGATGGTCTGCAGGTAGATACCACTGGCTGAAAAAAAACTTTTGCATATGGTCTGTTTTCTAGGCCTTTTGAGTTTTGCTTTGAAAGTATAAAACCTCGAGGACCATGAATTAAAGTGACATATGGAAACTCTCTTGATTATACTTGAACCAGGGAGAGAACAACATAACTGAAAAGTTACCAGCTGATAAGAAAATGGCTTATATTGCAAAATGTGATGGATCTTTTTCTGTCTTTGAAAAACAGACTTGTGTGATGAGATTTATTGTATGAATTTGTTTTGGATCTTACGAGATTTGAATTAGCAAGTGTCTTAAAGTTATCTGCATTTTTTGCAGGGTATTATAGAAAAATCGAAAGTGAAAGGAATTCCTATCATTATTGATGCTGTAAGTATTTTCTTGATTCAGTCAGTACCTCAACTTTTAAGAACCTATTCAGTAAATGTTGTTCTTACTGGTTTTTTGCAGGATGGACTGTGGCTCATTTCCCAGCAGCCTTCCCTTATTCAAGGCTACCAGCGAGCTATTCTTACTCCAAACTACATGGAGTTTAGTAGACTGTATGAAGCCATGGTGAGCTGTTTTCCTTTTTGATACTTAAGTACGTACAAGTTTAGTCTTTTAATTTTAAAAATAAACAACTTGTTACTGGCTTAAGCATTATGTGCTGTTTCCTATATGCGAGAGAAGCACATAGAAGCCCCATTCTCTGGGGATAATTTCCACAATAATGCATATTCTTAAGCAGAACTCTTTTTTTAAAGGTGACCCATTCTTATGCATTTTTTGGCACTGCAGTGGGCATAAAGAAAAAGTGCATGGAAAGACTGATTATGATGCTTTTTTTTTTTTTCTTTCCCCTCCTATACATATGCTGAAGTAGCATGTGTTAGAATATATTGTTCTAGTAGTAAAATATGTACTGTGTATGGAATTCTTGTGTTATAGCTTAGAGACCCCGTAGACAGTAGTGATCATCATGGATGTGTATTAAGACTCAGCCAAGCCATGGGAAATTTGACAATTGTTCAAAAGGGAGAAAGAGATCTTATTTCAGATGGAGAGAAAGGTAAGTGAAGCTTTTTGCTTTTAGGAATGTGATTGTTTGTTTGCTTTCAGTTGTAGTCCAGCGGTTGGACTATACATAGTAATTGGTTGACTGTATTCCCCTGAAGACTGAAGAGGACGAATGGCTGTCTTTGCAGATCACCTTTAGATAGTTTGTGTAAACTGATATTTTAAGAGTGCAACTTAATTTATTTGTTGAAAAAAGTTGTTGATTTTATTTCTCACTTAAATGGCTATAACATGTTTTACATGACATGGGTATTGAAAAATTTATTTTTTTATTCTTTGTGAACTGTTTTAAAATCCTTAGCTGGGATTGTCTGTGTAAGTGGAGATGTCATTGCTAAACTACTGCAGAATAATATTGTTGTTTCATCATATACTGGTGTGTCTGAAAAATGAGTATGTCTTGAGGTTCATGAGCTGCTCGGTTCTTGGTACTGTACACCATGCTGTAGATTAGTATGTACATATGGAACTCGTACATTAGCCCTGACAAAAAACAATCAAAAAAAAACCCCTCTAGATTGCCATTACAACTTTTTTAAAGCAGTCAATTACTAATATGGTTAAAGTCTACTTAATAAAATTAGCTGCCTGTCTGATGCTTTTTGTACTGATCGTTTACTGTGATCAGTATAAAATTAATTCATGAGTGCCTTCATCACATTTTGACTACATAGTCTTATTTCACATACATAACAAGCAGCAGCTCTGCCTCTAATTACTTGAAATGCTAATCTCTGATAAATGTTTATGCCTCTTCAGAACCGTTATGTACATACAGTCAATTTTTCATTATTGGGAGCCATGGGAGTCTTTTATAACAGCAAAACAGATGTAATATGACAACTGCTTTGTGCAGAGCCCCCTTCCACATACCCCCCTTAGCCCAGATACTATAGCAGGCTGTGAAGCAAGCTGGGATCTGGCAGCAGTATGGTTATGCCTACGTGATTAAGGACTTGGGTGGGTTGTATAGAACCCGAGTTGCATTGCATGAAGTCTGCTGTCATATTTGCACCCATAGCAGACTTGATTTGTAACCTTGGACGGTCAGGCCAGGCTTAAGGGAGGATGAACTCTGCTGGGGGATAAAATAGCCTGGCTCCAGTTTATGCCAGCTAAAGAGCTTTAGAGAACCGTAGTGTATCATCTTGCTCTGTTTTTGTGTCAACAGTGTTCTTTTTATGCAGGATTGTTGCTTTTCCAGTGAATGTCAGGAAAACTGGGTGAGTGCTTTAGATTGAGCACATTACCTAGTATATCTCTGTTGTCCTTTTGACCTGTTATACTTTGGATTAGTGTACCCCCATCAATGCTGGCGAGAGGGGATGCTCCATCTTCATTGTTTCTTGTCACGCAGGATTCAAGAAACCAGGAAATAACTGAAACTCTTTCCAATTTCAATTTTGAATGTTGAGGTGTGGCACAAGTTTGGTGTATGTCTTGTGTGCTTTTAGGGCTTTTCATTGTTTGGGGTTTTTTTTTCCCCACCTTGTTCTTTGTCTCTGTGTTCTGATTGATAGTTTTTTTTTTCTCTTAGTTAAGTGGCGTTTTGATTTTAAATAAAAGCAGCTTATAGCAGTTGTTTGATGTCTAGCTATAGGCTGCTTTCTTTTTCTTGCCTTGGTTCTATCACTGATACTTTCTCTCTTTTGGATTACAGACATTACAGGCAGCATTGCTAAACTGTAAGAAAGCAGCTGTCAGGTTTAATACAGGTTATAATGTCTGTTACAAACAGTGGTTTTAGGGTTTGTGTTGCTTGCAAGAAGCTTCCTGAGAATTTTGCAGAAACTATAGATTAGAGCTTCCTTTTAACAAGAATGTTCTCTGGGTCAGGGAGTTACTGTCAGTCAATTTTTTAAAAGCTTCTCAAGTACAAAATTACGTTGAGAAAGGAGATTTACTGTCTGCTCTGTGCCACAACATAGAGCATATTGTCATGCCACTGACCTTGAATTCTCTCCCAGGTTTTTCACTCTTAACTTCTTTTTTCACCTGCCTGTTCTTTTGATCTGATATCATTTTTTTTTCAGCTAAGACAACACACATCATGATTCCAGTGTGAGGGAAATCCAGATCATTGGATCAGGCCAATGTCCTCTGAGCACAATCAAATATTATTAAAAGATCTGTGTACTCCTCTTGCTTCTTATTTTTCATGTCCTCATCTGTTTTTAGTGCTTAAGCCATACCTATTTTTGTACATTTCCTGCTTGAGCTCCTGTGCTTAGTACACTGATACTGTAGTTTCCATATATCACTGTTAAAATTTCTCCTTTGGGAATATACTGCATGCATGCTTTCTGAGAAAGGGGGGGGAAAAAAAAAAAAAAAGGAAAAAAATTCTAAAGAGTAAGTCTCAATGCTCTCCAGGAAAACCAGAAGTTGCAAACTTAACCGTGTTGCTTCTTTAGTCTTCTGTGCTTGGCTGTTGTGGAAGGAAGGCTTTTTGAAGATGCTGAATTTTGCAGTAGGGAAGACTGTCTTGGTGAATATAGCTTAGAGCAATTGTAGTGGTTATTTTCACAATACTTTTATTCATGAATCTTTAGAAAATTCAGTAGATGATTTACTTCTGTTAGTTGAAGTCAAAAAGGCTATCGGGTGATTAGATAGTGAGCTGGAAGTACAGGTGTTGGTGAAGGATTACTGTCAGCAGATAGCTCTGTAATCTAAGCAGACAGGCACAGTAAATTCTAATTGGAAGCTGAAGCTTAATAAATTCAGATTAAAAGTAAGACAGATTTTATTAACAGACAAAGAAATCAGCTATGACAATAACATACCTAGAATTTTGATTGATTGCCAAACTGCGAAGTGTCTGGACACCTTTGAGGCTTGTTTTCACAGATCATAGAATCATAGAATGGTTTGGGTTGGAAGGGACCTTAAAGATCATCGAGTTCCAACCCCCCTGCCATGGGCAGGGACACCTCCCACTAGAGCAGGTTGCCCAAAGCCCCATCCAGCCTGGCCTTGAACACTTCCAGGGATGGGGCATCAACAGCTTCTCTGGGCAAGATTCTCTGATCAGATTAGATGATCCAGGTCATTCCTTATGGCCTTAAATCCGTACTGAATCACATACATTGCCTTTCAGAAATCCTCCACTATAAAGGAGGTTTTTCTGAATTTTTTCTCCAATCCAGTTGTGAGCTACCAACTGCCCTGTAAACGTCATCACCAAGATTTTAAATTAAGTTTTATATACTCTTTTTCTCTTTCCTTTTGCAATTTCACATTATAGCTTGGTCTACAGTTGTTGATTCCCTGCTCTACAAAGATGAGCTTCACCATGCTTTTGGTAGGTGGTATCAGTGCCATCACTGACCAGGGTAGGAATGAGTACTCAGCCTGTGGGTAAAAGGTAAGTCAGCTTTTATTCACTATGGCACAGCTCTCTAAGGTTTTCTTTTCATTATTCTTTAGAGAACTGGTCAATAATAAAGAGTGGTTATACTAGTCTTAGTTCCAAACATGTTTAAAATTTGTTTAGGTCCTTGAGATAGAGGATTTGGATTTTTGTTTTTAAATGTTAAAATGAGTTTTCCCAGCACCTCCTCCCTTCCAAAAGGCAGACTTAGGTGTAACCATCCCGCTGCTGCCTAAGACTACTTTTACCTGGAGCCAGTAGCCAAACATAGTTTCTCTCCTATTGCCGGGCTCCAGCCATGCTCAAGAGAAGCAAAGAAGCACATGAGAAGGAGTGATGAGTACAGAATAGGGGGTAAAAAGCCAGCTCTTGCCATAAACCCCCAAGCAGTACTTCTGATTTCTGCCATTCATTCCTCATACAGCCAGAAGGGAGCTATTCACAGAATCACAGAATGGTAGGGGTTGGAAGGGACCTTTGGAGATCACCTAGTCCAACCACCCCACTTCTCAGTGCGTGCCAGTCCCTGGCTCACTCAGCTAAATGCTGTTACGGTGTCCAGCTGCCCAGCAAATTTTGCCTGGTTTTTAATGATTTTAAGCGAGGCAGCACTTTTGTCTCTAGTCCTGCTTCTGCAGAGTGAGCAAAACAGGGAGGGATGGTTCCTGTCCACTGGGCCGCTGTGTTATCTCCCTTGTATGCTCAGCTCAGCCTGGCGCTGCTCATCTGTTCTGACATCTGTCCCCTGGCTCCTGCACCTATCCAGGAAACATAATATAAAATTTGGATTCTTTTCTTTTAACTTAAACTGCCTAGTGTCTCACACTCAAGGACCTATCTAAGTTTTAAAAGTGTGATTAGGGAATATAAAAGTATAAGCACCCTTTATATAAAAGCCAACTTACGTTTTCCACACCAGTTGAGTGATTTCATAGAATCATAGAATCATAGAATCATTGAGGTTGGAAGAGACCCTTGGGATCATCGAGTCCAACCACCTACCCTACTCTACAAAGTCCTCCCCTACACCATATCCCTCAGTACCGCATCTAAACGTCCCTTAAACACATCCAGGGACGGTGACTCAACCACCTCCCTGGGCAGCCTATTCCAATGCCCGACCACTCTTTCANCCTCTGCACTCGCTCCAGCACCTCCATATCTCTCTTGTATTGAGGTGCCCAGAACTGGACACAATACTCGAGGTGTGGCCTCACCAGTGCCGAGTACAGGGGCATAATCACCTCCCTACTTCTGCTGGTCACACTATTTCTAATACAAGCCAGAATGCCGTTGGCTTTCTTGGCCACCTGGGCACACTGCCGGCTCATACTCAGCCGCTTGTCAATTAGAACCCCCAGGTCTCTTTCCTCCAGGCAGCTTTCCAGCCACACTTCCCCCAGCCTGTAGCGCTGCATCATGGGGTTGTTGTGGCCCAAGTGCAGGACCTGGCACTTGCCCTTGTTGAAACTCATGCCGTTGATCTTGGCCCAGTGATCCAATCTATCTAGGTCCCTCTGTAGGGCTTGCCTATCCTCCTGGGAATCAACACTCCTGCTTAACTTGGTATCATCTGCAAACTTGCTGATGATACACCCTATGTCCTTATCGAGATCATCAATAAAGACGTTAAACAGAAATGGTCCTAACACTGAGCCCTGAGGCACACCACTAGTGACCGGCCGCCAGCTGGATTTGAATCCATTGAGCACCACTCTTTGGGACCTTCCAGTCAGCCAGTGCTTGATCCAGCAGATCGTATGCTCGTCCAGGCCGTGTGAAGCCAGTTTTTCCACCAGATTTGTATGGGGGACAGTGTCAAATGCTTTTGCAGAATGCTTTCTCCAGCCCAAGTCATTGATATCGGTTTCCCTGTCTGTATGCACTCTAGGATGTGTTTCTGGGAGTCCACAGTCTCCAGCTAGGTACTTCCATGAACTGACTTGCAAAAGGAAAAAGACCAAATTCTTACTAATATGAAGATCTGCCAGGTCAGAAATGTCTATTGGTAAAAGATCTTACTCATATCTGATAATGGTCTAAACCCGAATCTTGCATTTGGTGGCGCAAAATGGTCCTTGACAGCTACATTATTTTGCATAGAAAATGGAAATATTAAACATTTTAATTAAACAAAAGTGTTTGTGGTTCTGTGGGGTAGCTGATGTTGGCTGATCTAATCAGAAGTCAGAATGGTTGTACTTTTAACACGTGGTTCTTGAGCACATTGGGATAAGCGTAATACTCCTGCTGTGTAAGAGGAAAACAAGTGCAGAGAACTTGTTCAGGACATCCGAGATTCAAGAATTAAATTTTAATCTCCAGGCTGTCTTTCGGTCTACAGCCTTAGTAAGTGTGATGTTTCACAGAGGCTCTTTGGCCTTCTTAATCATCATCGGTATCACATGTTTAACCTTTAGCTATCTCATATTTCACATTCTGTTCTCTAAACAAAAAATCAAAAAGGAATCCCTGTTTTGTTGGGTTTTTTTCACTATGAATGTTGTGAATCAAAAATACACAGACACACATTACTTTTTATGCTACGTGGGCCCTTCGTTTTCGAACTGTAATGTGTCTAGGAGCTAGTGTTGTTAGTAGGGCTGCCTGTATACAGCTATATTAAAATTCATGCTTTCAGTTAACTTAGCAAAACTACTAAATTCTAATTTTTTTCCTTCAAACAGAGGGCAGCTATTTTCAGTTACATAACAGGCTGTTTTTTTAATTAAGCATACAATACCCGTAAATGGGTCATTCTTCTGGACTTTGATCTGCCAGCACAGTTAGGACTGGGAGTTCCTTTAGCTTAAAACTTGCTGGCAACGGTATAGTTAAGCACGACACCATGGTCTGAATGTGCCCCAAATGCTAATGTTTATCTTGCCTTTGAGGAGGGCTGAAAAGGGAGTGATGGTAACTTATTTTCTGGCCTGAAATATATTAAGCGTAGAGCTACTAAATGACTTGGCCATAGTTAACCAGGAAATCTGGGGTAGAATTTTGAATTGTGTGGAACTCTCAAATTTCTGCTTTTCAATATTCTGTCAGTATGACAGCCTTCTTTTTTTTTTGTTTTTGTTTTGTTTTGTTTCTGTTGTCCTCATATTTCAGTACAAACTGTTTCGATGGACTTAGGTAAGCAAGAAATCCGGGTGACTATATGCAAGGGACGTGTTGTATTTGCTGCGCACAGCTCTGGCAATATTTACACGCTGTTTAATCACTGAGATTATGTTGAAACTGTTGAATAGGGCTGTGGTTGTTCTGACTCCAGCAGATCTCCTTGCCATACTTTGTTCAGCGATTTCTTCAGTGATAACATCTGCCTTCTCTTATGATAGTATATGTATGCTTCATGGGTAGGTGCCAGGGAACTGGTTTTTTTGTGGTTTTTTTTTCAGGAAGTTACTTAGCATAAATGAGTTTTCATTAAAAGACTGCCTATTAATTATACTGAGGTGGGTTTTTTTGATTCATCACCCTGTGAAATAATGACATCAGATTTGGTTGCCCAGACCTATTAAAAACCAAACCAAAACAAGACACCCTGCTCCAGCAGCCAGTTTGACCAGCACTGGTTGTGTGTTTCTATCTCTAAAGGTCTGTCACTTGAACTATAGGTGAACCTCTCAGTTATTTTGATGGGGACCGCTGTCAGACTAATTGACCTGAAGTGGCCCGACGGCTGACTTTCCAGTTTCAGTCTTTGCATTTTCCCTGTTGTCCAGCATCCATTCATCGTGGTCTCCTCAGCTATTCCATGTTTTCTAGGCTTTCTGATGTACATGTTCATCCCTAGTTGAATGTGGTGTAACCTCACTGAGCAACGGACTGCAAAAATACTTCATCCTCATGTAAATACATCGTTCTGCGTCTCTGCAGGGAATAGAACTGCCCCCCTTCTCGGCACCAGCGCTGACTGTTCAGCCATGTCCATCTAATCGAGGTCTTGTAACATTGCCACTGGTTGTCACTGCTCAGCGCAGCATATAAGGACGTCACCCCCGTGGTCCTTAAAGAACCGCTTGAGCTGTCTTCACAGCGGGTCACGGATACTTAGTGGGGGATGTCGGACTCGGGGGAGTGGGGGAAGACAGCAGTTTTATTTTGGTTGTTCTAGGAGAAGGCTGGGAAAAGCATGAGGAAGACTTTGTCCTTTGCGGGTTTGGCAGTGTGCCAGCGTGTCCTGGTGCTAGTGTGGGATTCCTCCTCTTATTCTAAAAGCTGTTAACGGTGACTGTAGTTCAGAGGAGTTTTTCCTTCCTTTTCCCGTTGCCTGTTGTAATCTTCGTCCTCCTTTTATTTTGAGGCGTTCTTGGAGGAACTGAGCCCCTGCGCAGGAATTGCCCGAGCGTTATACCTTTCCCCTCTCGTTCAAGTGAATTTCCTCTAGTTCCGCTTCTTTGAAGGTATTGCCTGGATTTGTTTTCCAGCATCTCTCTGCAGAGCACAAAGGTCTGCTTTTGTTGTTGCCTGTGAGGTAGTCCGCACATATTCGAGACTTACTTTTTAAAAAGTCACAAACAAAAGACCACCTTTTTTTTTTTTTTTTTTTTTTTGTAGTTGGGTATTATAATTGGCCTAGGTTGAGGAGAGCTTTCCTATACAGCTGAAAACTGACTGGAAGGTTGTGGGGCTACAGAATAGTGGCAGATGGTGACATACAGCTAATAAGCAGGGGCTTGTGCTCAGCTGTCAGTCAGAAGGCCCCAAAGCTTTTGAACAGAGGATTTCCATCCTGCCTCCTGCCAGGAGTTCAAGCCCTCAAAGTGAAAATCCTGTGAGATACCATCTTCAAAGTAGCAGAATTAGAAGTAATTTCTCCAGAGCACTGTATTTTATTTTAGTTTTTTTATAAAATAAACCACGCCACCTAAAAGGGCATACCTTCTTCAAATAGCTAACTCAGAAGAGCATTTCACTTGTGAAATGTGACATTAACTACTGCTCACTGAGAAACACATCCAGAATCTTAATTTGGGGGGGAGGGGGGAGGGGAGAAGAGCTATTGGGAAAATTAACTGCTGGCAATGCTGCAGCGGTGTCTGCTGTGTTCCTGGTGACTAATGAATCTTTGCCCTCTCAGTGGCAGCAAAAATGCACAACTGCCTGGCCTCACGAGCCCAGCAATTACTGCTGGAAGAATTGGTAGGAAATGGAAGTGAAGTACAATTCCTTGCTGCACTGAGTAACGAAAAGCAGAAATGAACTGTGCTAATGAACTGGAAAGGGTTTACTTGCCTTAAGTAAGTTTTTTACCTCTTGCTATTTAAGGAGATTTACCTGCAAGTCCTTCAATTTTGTGCAGATTTTCCCTGTTATTTTTTAAGAAGAAAATTCCTTTTAAAGATATGGCTAATACTCCCTCTGAAACACCTGGGCTGCTCTGTTCATACACCCTGGAGAAACCCAGCCCAGGTGACTTAAGAAAATTGAGGTAAGAGCTATTGTCCAAACAATGTCTTGCTTTATACTTTGCTTGTGTACTTGGTGTGCTCGGGAGCACACAAAGGAGTGTGTGCATACTCCTGAGCCCCCGTAGCTCTGCAGTAGCTGACTGGAGATGCTAAAGATCATTACTTGGCCACCCGTGATTCTGCCAGCTTTTCTGTTTTCCTAGGAGGGAAAAATAAATTTCTCCTGGGTTTTCTTCAGAGGTTAGCAAGAAGGAAAGCAAAGGATGGATATATAGCCACAAGAGAGTTTGGAGAAGGGCAGTGGAATTCATGCTGTTTTCTTTTCGTGTGCCTTACCTATCCTTCAGGCTTCCTGCTTGGGCTTGTTGAGAGTGGAGAACAAAGGAGTTAAATTTAGTAAAACCATACAGCTCCACAAAGAGATCAGTTTGACCGAGGTCCTTTGTATATTTAAAACAGAAATGTAACATCTGATGTTCCGACAGGGCCTACCCACTGTTGACAGAAAGGGGCACAGATGCTGAGGAGGCTGTTGACTGGCAGAAAGAGAGATCTCTCTTTGTATACGGTTTTTACAAAGCCTAGGGAAAAAGGCTGTTTTCAGTAGAATATCTTTCTGATGGGCACGGCAGAAGATTTGAATTTGTTTAGTTCTGGTTTGGCTTTGCTCTCTTTAAAACACCTTGGTTTATTTACATCTGTAAACTCTGAAGGTCAGAGGCTCTGGAGAGCCCCGGTTGGTTGTGCGGTGGCTTTGTGGAGGCACCTGCTTGAGTTTGGGGTGACTGCTCATCACGGCAGCATCAGTTCACGGGAACCACTGAACTCATGAGTGACTGAATCTTCTGTGCAGGCTGAGTGGAGAAAGCGTATATACCTTGTGCGATGTTATTTGTAAAAGATTGAAAAGCAATTAGAAAAATATTTTTTACATGTTAATGCAATTATTATTTTTTTTAAGAACAGTGTATTTCAGCATGTGCTGCTGCCTGTGATTAATCTCTTACCTGTTAATCTCTGTGTGTTTCAGATTAAGCATTACAGCTGCAGTGATGTCATTGTAAATGAAAGAAAAAAAAAATGCACTTGACTTTTTGTTTTTTGGTTTGTCTGTTCACAGTACTTGTATGCAGCCACGAAGGAAGCAGCCGGAGATGTGGCGGACAGGGGGACCTCCTTGCTGGTTCTCTTGGAGTCTTAGCGCACTGGGCATTTCTTGCTGGAGCAGAAAAAACAAATGGGTATGAATATTAATTAATAACTTAATTTGTGTGAGTCTGTGTTCTCCTGTGGTGACTGTTGTAGACCTGCTATGAAATGGAGTTGTTGAGACTGAGGTGTCCATGTACTTTTAAAAAATGTAAGGGTTTCCTAGAGCAGTCTACATAACAGTTACAATTTTAATATGCCAAATTCTTCAGTAATCTTAACATCTCCCAAGTTTGAGGCAGAAGAAGATTGAGAACCTGGATTGTTTCCCAAGGATACTGATGTAGGGGGTATGTGTTTTTAAAACAATTGAATGTAGGCAGGAAGTATGAAGAACAAATAACTAACTGGTAGTCACTGGCAGTAATGCCTCTATAATTCAAAAAACGTGTTATTTAGCTTTGTTCTTGTAATTTGGGGGAATCCTATTGCATCGTACCTAAGTAATTCAGTGGGGCAGGTGAATTGAAACTTGCAAATAAAATGCAATTTCAAACAGGGTAACCATTTAAAGGCCAAATGGCAGTCCAGTTTGGTCATACAAAAGCCGCCATGCAGCTGACTGTTGGCTTTTTTAATAAATTATGTCAATTCCTGGCTGACCAGTTGGTCCATATAGTCACGTAGTCTTTCTGTGAACGCGGCTGCTTGAAATGAAGTTGAAAGGAACCCTGACACAAGCAGTTGGGAGCAACAGTCCCTCTTCCCAACAGGTAAAGAGCTATCAAAGCTTTAGGAGGGGGAGGTCTTTTGTAGGATTTGGGTGCTACAAGCAGGTGCACACACTTAGATGTTCATGGGAGTTAATGAGCCTGTGCTTCAGTTGCTGTGAGAGCAGAGCTTTCCCAGGAGGAACGAGGGACTAGTTGAACCAGACTTTAAAATTCTGAAATCTAACATACCCAGAATGAAAAACTGAAACCAAGATTGTTTGCCTATTTGAAGTTGCAGCTGCCACCAAAGGAAAAAATTAGTTTTCCTTTATTAAAAGAGTGACTTCATTTTTGTGTGCTGTACAACAGACCAGTATTAAGTTGTTGGAGAGAGCAAATGCAGCATGTGTTCCCCAGGCTCTCCTGACTTGGGCTCCTGTGGCTTTTCCAAACAGCTCGTTCAGAAACTCCCTTTATTTTATAGATGGAGGAAAAGGGGGAGAGTATAATTGGCATCAGCAATAGATTGTGTCTCCTGTGGTGGTGTTAAGGTGACCTTTCTCAAACACCTGCTGCACCAATCCTGTTTATCTCCTGTGCTTGGGGAAAGGAGGAGCTCGTTAGGTTCAGTGAATCTGCTTGCAGACTGCGCTGCAGGCAGCCCAGCCAGCCCTTCCACGCTCCTGCCTGGCTCCGCTCTTTCAAAACGGGTCTGTGCAGGGCAGGATTTGGAAACATTACGATTGCACTGGTTTTCAGGGGTGCTAATGGTGTAGAAGGTAGGATTCTCCTGCTGAGCAGACAGGAGTATACTTTGGAGTATGGTGTGTATCAAGCTGGTTATGCGGTAGCCTTAGAAATGGGTGCTTTAACTGTCTTGAGCCCAGAAGGCACAGCTCCCCTTTCACAGCAGTGTTCGGGCATCCAGGATTGACTCTCAAGGTGGCTTAAATACTCACTCCTACGCCTTGATGAGTGCACAAAGTCGCTGTTTTAAAGGAACAAAGTTCTCAAAGCTGCCTCGGTACCACCTAATCGTAAACTCACTTTCTGCTTTGCCTGTGCTTTATATCATGATCCTTCAGAAACCTCTTAATTGGCACAGAAGTTCAGCAGGTCCTTAGAGACCTATGGGTAGCTATGTCCCACCCGCGGCTGAGCCTTGTGAGGTTTTTAACTAGCCAGCAGCTGGAGCCCAGGGCTGGCTGCTAAATAATTCTGAGGTTTTTTTCGGGAGGTTCAGCACTCGAGGGCTGGGGCTGGGTGCGCTCTTTTAGGCAGTTGGTAAGCACATAGGAGGCATGAAGAAGTGTGTGCCTTAATTTCTGTGGTGGGCTGCAGCTGTCGCTGTGCCCCCGTTCAGCTGATCCAGTGAAGGCCCCAGAGCAGTGACTATGGCCCTTGTTAAAAATCATCTCGTCCCCGTCCCCACATCCTTCCCCCGCTCCCTGCCACACAGAACTGAACCCAGTGGGGAGGACAGGGAGTCAGAAGGCTGCCGGCTGAGACCGCAGCCTTCCTCTGAAGGAAAGCATGAAGCTTCACATCAGTAAAACTAGGCGTGGAACACCTTCTTACCCGCTTTTTAAGCATGTTTTCTTTTTTGCATCCTTCAGCCCTGGTGGTGTTTCTCACTCAGTCACGTGCTGTGCCATGGGGAGGGAAGTATTTATTTGTTTAAAAAAAAAAAAATAATAATTGAGCCAAAAGTGCTCTGCAAGAGTCCGAGAAACACAGGTGTTTGCTTGAGAGGCCTTCCCAGCAATGCTGACAAACATCTGTGGGTCCAAAGATTACAGCCACGGCCTTAGGAATTACCCAAGAGTGTTCAGATTTTGTTTACAGTACAGTTTGTTTGTTTGTTTTCCTTTTAGTCAAAATCCCTTTCTAGTGGCTGCATTTGGAGCTTGCTCTCTCACGAGGCAGTCTAACCACCAAGCCTTTCAAAAATTCGGACGTTCAATGACTGCCTCCGACATGGTTTCAGAAGTCGGAACAGCTTTTAACAAACTTTTTGAAACCTGAAGCCAAAGCAGCAGCAGAGAAGAAGCAAAAGGAAGAACAATGACTGCAAGAGTAATTACATTTACCGTAGAATTTACATAAGTAATGCACCCTTTCAAGTGCTGTAGCAGCATTGGTATGATAGGTAGATTTTTTTTATTTTTCAGAATAGAAAAATATGATTAATGTAGATATTTTTTAAGAGTTTGGAATATGAAAATGTTTTGGCTGAAATAAGCTGTAGTTGCAGATCTGTTATAATATAATAAAACTAAACTGAAAGTATTCCTCTGTTCTTTTTGATAGTTATTGAGCAATAACTAAAGTGTGAACAGCAAAAAAAAAAATAATAATGCACTTGATACTTAGATAAAAATTCTTCCACCAGCTCAACTGAATTTTCTTGGATTGCACCAAGGTTGTCATGTTTTCATTCTTAGACCCTCTGTCTAGAATTAGCTATTGCATTTCATTTTTTGCCATGCTAGTATATCAAGAAGCAAAATGTAAGCCTCTTTGGAAAGGGAATGCATGAGAGTCGCTGTAGATTTTGAATGTAATTAGTTGCCTTTTTCCCATTCCCGGTCCCAGAGGCAGCGTTCGTTTCGACAGTACACCCCTTCCTGCAACACCTTGGGTTTTTCGGAAAAGGCTCCCCCATCGCAGAATAAGGATTTACTGTAGGTATCTTAGCATTAAAACAGTAATTATGCTTTTACCTGAAAAAAAAAAAAAAAAAAAAAAATTCCTATTCCTTTAGCTGGCCTTGACTCATCTAGAACTCGATAGGATGAACTTTGTGAAATTATCATTTGGAGAGGTACTAGGCAGGGTCAGAAGCGTAGTGATACCCGACAGAACTGGTCAGACTCTCGGTGATCACGGAAGAGCAAAGTGCTTTTTAAACTCAAACTAAGTTCGAGCTCTGAGAAGATCAGTGTACGGAGACGTAGGTGGCTTTTTTTTTTTTTTTAGCCGGCAGGACTACGCATCGAAGGCACGAAAGGCAGAGAGCAGCACCCCTCTGCAGGGGGTTCTTTTTTAGCTCTTTATCCTTAATCGAGACGGACGGGACTTCTCCTGTTGGGGCCGTATCCACCGGGCTCTGTCGGCAGAGCAGACGAGCGTCGGGTATAAAGGGGAAGCCGCGTGGGATTTTTGCACAGTATCCTTTCTTCAATTTTGGGGAATTCAGTCAAAGCTCGTAGGGATTGAACCGATATGGAGAGAGGGGCAAGTTCACGCAGAGGACATTTACAAAACTTCCCATAAGGGTCCGGAAGCGGGTCCTGCCCTTAAACCCCCAGTCTAGCTCCTAGTGTATATACTCCTTAAAGCGCATACAGGAACAAGCGTATAGCGTGTCTAGTTATTGCAATAGATGTTATATATTCATTACAGCCCCCCCCCTTTTCCAGTGATCTAGCTCTAGGTTGGAACACAGCGCCCTGCGCACCGGCCGGGCTGCGTTCCCGTACCTCGCAATAGCTGCCCACGGAAGGCACCTGGAATCAGAAAGGCTGCTCCCAGTGTTTCCCTTCTGCCCCTTATAGTCGTTACTTCTGGATGCACTGTGACTACTACCTCACCCCGATGCATTTTTGGTTTGGGTTTTTGTTTTTTTTTTTTCCTTTTTAAACCAGTTACCTATTTTTAAAATAGGTTTTTAAATGTTTGCTCATGTTGGTCTATGAGGGTTCACAGACTTTTTAGATTAGAGCAACATCTACTCGTAAGAGATGAGGTTCTGGTGTTCAATATCAGCGGTTTTGTAAACTATCTACAACTGTGGGGAAACTAAGCTGCTACTGGTTTTCCCCCTAAAACTATTTGAGATGCCCAGCTCCTTTTTAAAATAAAATCAGAAAGTTAAACCTGATGTTAAAACAGCTTACTGGATTTCCTTTAAAATGAGCGTTTCTTTTGTATTTAGAACATCAGTGGTACTAAAATCTAAATGGCATTTGTAGGCGAAGTCGATCAATTAACAGAGCTCAGTACAGATTTCAACCTGCCCTCTTGGTTTTAAAGCTGCACAAACGCTGTAACTCTGTTATTCACTAATGTATACAAATTGTTACAATTTTTAAACATTCTGGAAATGTAGCAGTTTCTTTTGGTAGGAAATAAAAATAATAGCAAATTAATTGTGTGTACTTTCTTTGGTGTTTTCTGAAGCTGGGATGACTCTTTGCCATTCATTGCAGGTGAATAGAGCAATGCAGCCACTGGAGATGATCGGGGAGTGTAGGGGTAGGACAGGGAGTAAGGGTTTAAAACTGAAAGAGGGGAGATTTAGATTAAGATACTAGAAGGAAATTCTTTCCTGTGAGGGTGGTGAGACACTGGAACAGGTTGCCCGGAGAAGCTGTGGATGCCCCATCCCTGGAGGTGTTCAAGGCCAGGCTGGATGGGGCTTTGAGCAACCTGCTCTAGTGGGAGGTGTCCCTGCCCATGGCAGGGGGGTTGGAACTCGATGATCTTTAAGGTCCCTTCCAACCCTAACCATTCAGTGATTCTATAAATAAGCATCTGCTAAACTGCTAATGAAGAGCTTCCCCATCTTCTCTAGGAGTACCAATAACCAGAAAGGGAGCAGAAAAACAGCTGCGCATTTCATTTTCTGCTTAACAATATAAAAGAAAGCCTTTATCCTTTTGAACAGATTCCTTGTGTGAATTGTAGTTTCAAATGAAGCTCCTCATATGCGAAGCCAGGTTCTTACGTTTTTGTCATCTTTTCATACACTGATGTAAAGAAAGTGTGGCAGTAGGTAAAGTACAAGCCCCATGTGCTCTCAGCCACTGGAACACAGGTCGCCTCATGTGCAAGGCAGGGCCTCGCTCCCTCCTTTCACCTACAGCCGCACGCTCCAGGGGAGTTTATTTTTTTTAAACGCAAAAACGGCAAAAGAAGAAAGGCTGTGGTGTTGAAGGCGTTCTTGCCTGCGTTATCCTACAGTGTACAACAGCCATTTGATTTTCAACGCTGACACGTCGTACTGATCCTGAAGTTTATGGGGGTTGCTTACCTGGTCAGTTGATTAATCCTCTGCGAAGTAATAAAAACGCCTAAATATACTAATTTTATCTTCCCCTTTCTGCTGGAGAGATCCTGAGCGTGCTGTACTCCATGTGTTCTGTGCAAAAGCAAACCCAAAGGATACCAAGCCTCGCAGGTAACTGGACACCCTCTTATTCCGGGTAAAGATTTCTCAGCAGCGCTGCAATAAGGAAATACTTCAAGGCTGAAAGCGCCGCCTCCTCCTGTGCCTAAGAAGGACAGAAATGTTTCAGCCAGCGGGCGTGGAACTTTTAAAGACCCTTAAAGGCCTAAGGACTTTTATCTTCACTGTGTTTTAATTCTCAGCACAACAGGCCGCGAGGGCAGATCACGCAGCAACTGGGGCGGGGGCGTTTCTTGCATTAGAATATACGGGGGGCTGTGTCAAACGCCAGGGCTGTGTCCCTGCTCCCCTCTATTTCGGATGCTTCCCCCCCCTGCCCCGCCTCCGCGCCTGCTGGGAGTCCTGCATTCATTTATCTAGTTTTGCTCAGCTCGTGTTACATCTTTGTTAGCCGTTCCGTTCCAAAGGATTTTATTTGGAGAGGATTGGGTATTTACAACTGTTAACAGAGCAGCTGAAATTAAAAAAAAAAAAAAAAAAAAAAAAAAAGAAATAAAAAAGTCCAAGGATGAAGGATCAGCTTTTTTTCCCAGTCTGCTGCTCCGCTTGCCCTCCTTCCACCATCTCCCAGGTTGAAACAGCAGCTCTGTCCTGTAAGAAGAAGCAGGGGGGGGGGTCAGTCCCAGGCGTCTGGGTCGCAGAGGGACCACACACCCGTGTAAGGATGTGGGGGCGCAGGTCTTTGACCCAGCTTGGTGCAGCACAGCCCCTCCTCCGGGTTGGTAAAAGAGGTGGCGATACCAGCTCCCAGGAACGGCAGCGTTACTGGAACAAACCCAGGCAATTCTTCCCAGTTAAGAAGGAAAAAAAAACCAAACCCCACCGCAGAAACATAAATTCTTTAGCGTGCGTAGTCTCTCTCATGTGAGTAACTTCTGCTAAACTCCAGCCACCGCATTTTCATGTTTGCGTGGCTCATGTACATGGAAAGCAGCTCTTCTTACAGCCAATACATGAGAATATATTGCCTGATATATCAATACCTGTAGTGCGATACTGTCCCAGGTTTGAAAAAGATTATTTGAAAAAGATTGCTATAACTGGGCATTACAACTGTTGAAATCCGGTGGTTTGACTGCAATTGCTGAAAATAAAATACTGATACGTGACAATGTTACGTGAGCTCTGACTCACGAGAGAGGCCGCAGTATAATATAGATTTTTTTTTCCATTCAAGTGAAAATTGGTCTTGATGCATAAATACCTAATTAGTGCGATTCCCTACTAAGCGAAGCACAGATCAGCGTGCGCTTCAAGCAGGCTGTCACGACGTGAAAAACCAGTGGGTATTTTAAACGGGCTTGTTGCAAGCCCTGTAACTTCAGACAAACAGAACCATCATCTTCCCTGAGCAGCAAGAGAGAAGAAACCAGGGTACAGAAATGACAAACTTAACAAGCTGAAGGAGAAACTGCCCTTTCTTAAAAGCTGATTTTTACGGGAATTAAGTTACTAGCGTTCTCCAAGTTGCCACTCGCACCCTCGAGGTGCCAACCCCTCCCTGCCCAGCCCCAAGCCAGGGGTTCCTGGTCTGCACGGGGTGGAGGTGAGGCTCGTCTGCTTCACCTGTTCTGCTGCTTTTCCTCCTGCACGTGCCCTTGAGAAGTTGAGCCACACGTGCTGGAGGGAGAGCACGTTCACAGCGGCTTTACCATGTGTGTATGGGCATGTTTAGTTTGGAGAAGGGAAGGTTGAGGGGAGACCTCGTTGCCCTCTACAACTACCTGAAAGGAGGTTGTAGAGAGGTGGGTGTTGGCCTCTTCTCCCAAGGGAATAATGACAGGACCAGAGGAAATGGTCTGAAGTTGTGGCAGGGGAGGTTTAGATTAGATATTAGGAGGAATTACTTTACTGAGAGGGTGGTCAGGCACTGGAACAGCCTGCCCAGGGAGGTGGTGGAGTCGCCATCCCTGGAGGTATTTAAGAAACATGTAGACATGGCACTTCAGGGCATGCTCTAATGCCCGAGATTGTTGGTTTGTGTCTGTTTTGTGGTGTGGTTTTTTTTGTGGTTGGACTCGATGATCTCAAAGGTCCCTTCCAACCAGGAAGATTCTGTGATTCTGTATCATGGGGCTCCTGAAAGTTTCACGGAAATCGGAGGCTGGGTAGAAAAGGGAAATTCAAATTACTTCCTCAAGCCCTTGTAGGGCATGCAAGCCCCAGCTGCTAGGCACTGTGTTCCCGTGGCATTTTTGGCACTAGCCAACACAAGGTGGCCAACCAGCCCAGCGGAGCAGGAGGGTGGAGAGAGCCCTGCTTTGGGTAAAGCCACCTCTTTGTCGCACAGGTGCTCTGGTGAGGCTGTGTGAGGAGCTGCAGAATCACAGAATCACATGAGGTTGGAAGGGACCTCTGGAGATCATCTAGTCCAACCCCCCTGCCAGAGCAGGTCCACCCAGAGCAGGTTGCACAGGAACGTGTCCAGGCAGGTTTTGAATATCTCCAGAGAAGGAGGCTCCTCTACCTCTCTGGGCAGCCTCTTCCGGTGCTCTTCCACCCTCAAAGTGAAGATGTTCCTCCTCACGTTTAGGTGGAACTTCTTACATTCAAGTTTGTGCCCATTTCCTCTTGTCCTGTCACTGGGCACCACTGAAAAAAGACTGGCCCCATCCTCTCGACACCCTCCCTTATAAGTATTTATAGGCATTGATCAGATCCGCCCTCAGTCTTCTCTTCTCTAGGCTACAAAGTCCCAAGTCCCTCAGCCTCTCCTCGGAGGAGCCCCATCGCTCCCTTCATAGGACTCTTCTGGGATTTGCAAAGGCAAGATATGGGCAACCTTCACAGCACACCTTCAGATACTTCCAAAGCATCAGGAAGAAAAGCAGGAGTTCAGCTTTGGAGGCGTGTGGTGTGTGCTCACGCATGCACATGTGCTTTGTCTTCAGGAGCAAACTACTCTGGGACAAACAGGAGACAGATTATGCTGAGCTTCAGGTTATTAAGGAAAAAAAATTGAAACAAATGGAATGGGCTGAATGCTAGCTAAGGCCAATTTCTAGGAGGTTATTAAATACCCGTAAATCCCTTTAAAAACAAATCAAAACAAATCTTCAAAAGGCTGGAGGTGGGGCTGTGGCTGTTTGGCCAAAGAGATCAAAAGGGAGTCTTCCTCTCCAAGACTCTGTCTCGGTGCGGTTGTTTGGATTTGCAAACTTCCTTGACAGATTAAGTGGAGAGTAGGATTGAGCTACGCGCAAACAAGCTAAGGAAGCAGATGTTCCAACTGCCTGCAGCTCCTCCTGTGCTTTCACAGCTGTAGCTCACCGCCACCGCGCGTTGGCCCGCGCCCCGCTTTGGATCGGCGCGCCCGCTTCCATCTCAGATCAGGCGATGGGCGACCGCGCTTCGTACTTGGTTTTAACAGGCGTGTTGAGAACTGACAGCGCTCCCGTTCCACAATTAGAGAGGATGTGTGCCGTCACTCCTAACGTCGCTGTGCTTTACATCCTCCCGCTGATAGCAAGATGGAAGGAGACTACGCAAGGCTCAGCGCCCGAGTGAGGGGGGGTGGAAAACGAGCAGCGTGAACTGGAGGGAGGAAGAAACACGCTGGAGAGAAAGTGGAGGATTATTCTGCACGTCAGGAGCAACACTGACCCAACGAGGGCTGGAGCAGAGGAGACAATCATAGAATCATAGAATTGTCTAGGTTGGAAGGGACCTTTAAGATCATCCTATCAACCATCAACCTAACTGATAAAAACCCATCACTAAACCATGTCTCTAAGCACTGTGTCAGCCCATCCTTTAAATACCTCCAGGGATGGTGCCTCAACCACTTCCCTGGGCAGCCCATTCCAACACTCAATAACCCTTTCCATGTAAAAATTTTTCCTAATATCCAATCTGAACCTCCCTTGACACAACTTGGGGCCATTTCCTCTTGTCCTATCTCCTGTGACTTGGGAGAAGACACCAACCCCCACCTCTCTACACCCTCCTTTCAGGTAGTTGTAGAAAGCGATAAGGTCTCCCCTCAGCCTCCTCTTCTCCAGGCTGAATAACCCCAGCTCCCTCAGCCTCTCCTCGTAAGACTTACTCTCCAGACCCCTCACCAGCTTCATTGCCCTTCTCTGGACCCGCTCCAGCACCTCTATGTCTTTTTTTGTGGGAAGGGGCCCAAAACTGGACACAGCACTCGAGGTGGGGCCTCACCAAGAGAAGGGCAGTGAAGCAAGAGGAACTGGAAGAAGCAGCACCCAATAAAGAAGTAATAAAGCACCTTGTAATAAAGCACCTTGAAACCAGGAGGAGACAGTAATGCCAGTGAAGGGATTTCTCCTGAGCAGGAGACAGGGTTGGGGGAATGGGAAAGGAAAAGAACAGTGGCATTAGGTATAGGCTAAAAGTAGAAAGCAGGGTGGAGAAAGGAGTTGGTACAGGAATCAGGAAAACTACTTGTGGCTCAGAAACAGTTGGGAATGCAGCTGCTGAAGACGGAAGAGGCTTTCTTAGGGGGACATACAATTTTTGGTGGGGGAACGTGGGGGAGTGTAGAGGGAAGGCATTCTTTTCAGAAGTCATCTCAGCTTACTATCCAGTTCCTCTGCAGTCTTGCACACCATACTCATACCTCTCCTTCTGGATTGAATGTGGGCAACTTATGCGTTTCTGAATATTATGGGGTTTTCAGTGGCCAAACAGCATACCCTGAGTAACTGCAGAAGTAGGTTGCATGGAGACATGAGGGTGAGAGGGAGCAGAAGAGAAGGGCAGCAGTACAACAAGGCAATGGCTACTGCAGTCATACCAGGAGCCGGGCACAACACCAAAAGCTGCCGAAGGGGCACAAGGAGCAAAAATAAATATCTTAAAAAAAAAAAAAAAAAAAAGACGAATGGTCTCACAAAGAGGGCTACTGTTTTCTACCTTGATGTGGATTCCAAAGGCAGCAAGGTCTCCACGCAGACTGTCACAAGCCTCCAGGAGGGGTTTTCTCTCCCGCATTAACTGCTGCCTCTTTGCCTTCAGTTCTTCCTTTGGTCCTTTGGCTCCCGCAGCACCCTCCATCGGCGCAGCGTCTGCTGCTTCGTCCGGCAGAGCCAGCGCGTAGTGACGGACCTTCGCGCGGAACCGCACCAGCTCCTCGATGACGTTAGAGAGGACAGCGGAGTTGTCTCCTCCCACAGCCACCTAGAAATCAAACAGGTTGCTTTACAAACATCTGAGAATGATTTAAAAAAAAAAAAAAAAATCAACCCCGACGGAGTAGCGTACACCGAGGCCTCCTCACCTCCCCTGCTTTTGCAGCTTCCATTGTATCGGTAGGATTAAAACGTTGCAATCTCACTAATGCTGGACAAAAGTTGCAGTACAGAGATACCTGGAAGTAGTTCAGTGTATTCCTACACAGGAAAGCACCTGTCTCGGAGCAGAGGGCTCTCACGTGAAACATAACATGCCGCATAACCCAACTGTGGAACTCATCGCCACAGGAAACCTCCGAGATGCCAGAAGCGTGCATAAATTAAAAAGGGATTAGACAAATCAATGGGAGAAAAGCCTGGCAACAGCCATCCGACACAGCAAGGGCAGCCCAGCCACCAGCTCAGACAGTCCCTGGGCTGTAAATGTCTGCAGAGCCAGGGAGTGCACCAGCCCCTCGCTCTGCCCTTTGGGCTCCAGACCCTCTTCAAGAACCACAAACCAGGAAAATTAGGTATTTTGGCTTTAAGTCTCTCAACTACCCTCTCTCCTTGCAACCAGAGAACCTCCCACAGAACTTTAATGCCATCCGCCTTATCCGAAGTTTCAGCCACCCAAAAAGACCTGAGCCCCTGCACACGGCGGGTGTTTTCTGGGCTGCTGCCTGGACCCTTCCTTCCCTCAGCCAGCTCCGGGCTTCCTCGGCCTCCTCTGGCTTGGCATAAATCTCGCTGGTCCTTGGCACAGGAAGGGAACAGCCTCGCTCCTCCTGGAGAGCTCAGGTGCTGGCAGAAGAGGACGGCCACTCCTCGGCACAGGCACGGCCAGGCTCCTGGTCTCGCTCCCGGCAGAGAAACCGTCCCTGTTTCTCATCAGAGGCAAACTCCCAAGCGGGAGGAAAAGGACAAACCTCCAAACAAGAAGAGAACACCATGGCGGTGCTTCATCACTAGGACACAAGATGGGGAGCAGACAAGGGAGCAGTGAAACGTAAAGCCCACCGAGGCCGGGGCGGGGGGGTGAAGTTGCTGGCAGTGACGCTCGACCGGGAGCAGAAGAGCAGCTGAGTAATTAAAGCCAGAGGGGACTTTATTTAGTCACCGAACAGCAGGATGGAAATGAAAGGGACTAGTTTCAGAGGTCGCTGACTGAAGCAAACAAAGAGGAGGAGGAGGAGAAGGAGGTGAGGGGGAGGCTGTCGAAGACAGAACGTGAGATGCTCAATGCTCCCCACAATCATAAAAGGCAGCAAATTCCCCAAACTTTCAAAACATGTAAATGTACTAAAGAAGTTTATGAGACCGAAGAAGGCAATAAAACTAAGTGCCAGAAATGCTCCATCGTAACCCGGGGCAGGTAAAAGAGCAGGATAAATACTTAAATACAGAAGGGAAAGACAAACAACGAGGGGAGCAAGAAACACACTTCTACAAATGCCACTGCCAAAGTTCAAAGAAGCACAAAGGCAAGATCCGCCAAAAAGGAGGGACAGCTTTAGGAGATGAACTGATCCGATTACCACATACATTTTCCACAATTTCCACTGTGTAGCCTCTCAGGGCTGATCTCTAATTTCTTCTCCTGCGGTACCAACCAGTCCAAAGAGCTCATAAGATGTTTTATATGGAAATTCAGCCCTTGCCTACCCCACAGATGATCACCTGTTTGCCCCTGGCTGCACCCGCAATACAGCACTCTTGGTCAGAGCAAAAGCCCTCACCTTTGCTCCCCAGCATTAAAACAGGCAGGATGGTTTCCACCCATTGTCTTTTCAGACGGATTGACCTGCCTGTGGCTGTCCAGGCTCCTTCTCCTGCCAATGCAGAGAGAAAGACAGGCAGTCTTATTTTATACAACCACCAGACTAAGATGAACCACCCCTTTTGGGTGCATTTCTCTCTCCACTGACCACTGCAGAAGCACAGGCAGCTCTGTTAGACTGTAAGGCTAATTAGCAGAGATGAATCATAGGATCATAGAGTCATTGACTGGTTTGGGTTGGAAGGGACCTTAAAGATCACCCAGTTCCAACCCCCCTGCCATGGGCAGGGACACCTCCCACTAGAGCAGGTTGCTCAAAGCCCCATCCAGCCTGGCCTTGAACACCTCCAGAGATGGGGCATCCATCCTAAGATGAGGAATCCCATCCTAAGAGCAAGAAGACTCACAGGCAATTTGCAAACACCCAAATGAAGAGGTCGCAAATATCACTCCCCGTAGCCTCTACATGAAACTGTTAGCACAGTGGTGGCTGTGCCTTTTCCCAGACAGCCCACCACCAGGACCAGCGGCGGTCAGGGACTGCTCCTGACAAGCTGCATGCCCAGGGCCACCTGGCTAAAGGGCAAGAAAGGTCAGGCACTGAGCTGCTGTGGCTGGTCTCGAGGTCAGAGAACAACCCCTGCACCGTTTTATTTACTAGCTTGCGGCAGCCCACGGACCTTTCTGATGAAGATTTTGATTGATTCATTTACTGGAAGCTGAAAGAGCGGGGAGAGAGAGGAGAAGCTGCCGTGCTGCTCCTTCCTTCCTGCCTGCCTCGCACCAACGTCTTCTGCTGACCCTGCTGCCCCCGAGAAACTAGCACAGCATACAAAAAAGAAAAGCATTCAGACACTTGTTTCAGCAAAAACGTAGGTGCAGCAGGCACCTGCATACAGACAGCCCAGAATCTGGAGGAATGACTTTGCCATCCGACTTACAGGCAAATGTTAAGTGTTCAGTACGCCACTAAAAATTAACATGACAAACCACGGGTTATGAGGAGCAACACACAGCCAAATCACATTCAACCGCTGCATTGGAAGAAATTTTGTGGAAAAATCCACAAAGAGGCAAAGTAAATAAATGCATTTATTGCTCTGCTGCCTGACTTTCAAAGCATGAATAATGTTATTTACATTTTCTTATCCCTCTTGTCCTCCTCCTCAAAAGAAGTTTTTTGCAGAACAGTTTCTCTGAAGAAAGTTTTCAACCTCTTGGTATTCAGCTCCAGATTGGAGCAGGAGAGGAGCACAGAGCCACCTGCTTGTCTCCAACACCTTGTGTCATTTTAAATGCTTCCCTTCCATACATCAGGACATCCCCTCCATATTTATCACCCTCTTCCCAGTGCAGTACTTTGCTTTGAGCTTTTCTCTCCTTTTTTCCCCCTTGCCCGTTCCTACCTTTCCATGAACTAGAGGATACGTAAGGTATTTCCAGTGATGGGCCCCCCAGCTGCCATCCCCTCCCCACACCCAGAGGAGCTGGACCCTGGCTCCTGCTGTTGCAGGGAGGTCACAACCACAAATATTCATACTAGTTATCCAAGTCAGCCTGGGTGCAACCAGCAGAAAGGAGAGGAAGAGCTGGGGAAAAGCCAGAGATGTAGGAGGACCAACTTAAAAGGTCTCCAATGTTAACTTTTTCTCCTTCCATTCCTCAAACTTTCTCATTTCCACAGCACAACTGCTGCTGAAGTCTCCCGGGAGTACCTCAAGAGAAGAAAAAAGCCCACACTTTGCTTTCTCGTGTTCTACCCCCTCACATGCTCTCCTAAGCCATCACGACAGAAATTGCAAGCAGTGCAGAAAGGTTTACTAAAACCATAAATAACTTTGTTACATCTGACGCTTTCGGAAAGCTTTCTATAAAACATAACGCTGGCGCTGCTACCATACACTAGTACACACAGAAGAGATGTTTCGTACCTGTCTTTCTCCAAAGGACATCCCAAGGGCATTAAAAAAGCCTTCTATATAGGAAATAATGCTTCCATACACAACAGAGCTTCTAGGAGATCCAGCATCCTGTTTAAAAAACACTCAAAAGAGATTGTCCAGTCAATACATATTACAGAACTCAGCATCTCTCTGTAGCCTAGTCCATAAGGGAAGACTATTACTAATTATATAGATCTCCCTCCACCAGTAACACCTGCCCAGATGGGAACTTTTACAGAGATATGAAAGCACCTCACAACACAAAGGGAAAAGATTTAAGTAAACAGGGGAGGGAAAGAGCTTATTACCAGCGTGCGTAGCGAGGAGAAGAGATGCGTGAAGCTGCCATGCATTACACGTGTGCAGTAAATTAGACCTAAAAATAGCACTTCTGGGCATGAAAGGGCTGCGTGTATGAAAACAAAATAAAAGAACAAAATCCAAGCTTCAAGGGCACCTATACAATAAATGATTAAAAAAAAGCCCCAAACCTTTTTTTTTTTTTGAGTGTCTTATTGATTTAAACAATGTGAAGATTGCTTTGAGATAGCTCATGGCATTTTGTCATGCCCGGGTAGCACCGGCAACCACCAGCAGCAGCAACAGAATAGCATTTTTGAGAACACATGGATTTCTTTCTTTCCTCCACATTTCTTTCTTAAAAAAAAAAATAAAAATCAAGAATAAATGATAGACTGAGAAGCAATTAAAGGGACTAGCCCTTGCCTAAAAACAAAAGGAATGTTGACATACACAACCAAATTAGCAGCTGGTACTGGATTTTATCCGACATCTCCATCAGGGCCTGAGATAACTCATAATGTAAAATTAGCAAAAGATCTGAACTGGGAGCAGCTGAGGTGGCACCGCTGAGGGTAAGAAACAGGAATGTGCCAACTAAGGTAAGAACAGCGAGAGGGTTAAAGAGAGGAATGAGTAGTTATGTTTATGTGTGATCTTTGTGTTTATGGGGGACGTGATGACACCAGCAATCAAGGAGGACAGGGACAAGGCTGAGCTTGCCTTGAGCGAGAAAGAGAGCTGTTGATAAAAGGAGACCCAGAAGCGCTTCAGACTGTGTTTACTGCTCAGGTCTTGTCCTTACCAGATGCCTCCTTTGTGTCAGCATCGAGAGATCTTAACAGGGCCTCATTTTGCCAAAAGCCATCTGAAGACGGGCTCGTGCAGGCATGCTGAGGCCACGGTTACAATTTGCCAACGGCAGAAGCCACTCAGTCCCCAAAGCTGAGCCCGCCACCGTGACTGCCCCGCGCACCTGGGGCTGCCTGCCGAAGCCCCCCCAGCAACCACCACCCCCCCATCTCCCAGTTCAGGTCGATTTCTGTGCATGGGCATTAAGCAAAGAAGCACGGCATGAACATAAAACCAGCACTAAAATTATCAGCCTGCCACACCAGCTTCAGGCCTTTTAGGCACCTCAGGTATAAATAACAGAGGGAGGCAGGAAAGAAACATCCCTTGGACGCGGCGAAGCACGGAACAATAGCCCAACACAATCCCTGCAATACAGTCAGGACAAATGGGCACCATTAAGGTCAACAATTTATGGGGCTTTGTTTCTGCCGGTTTCTTACGTGAACAATAAACTAATCTGTCTGCGTTAAGCAGGAGGACAGTGGACAGCTGTCATTTTCTGATCTCTGTATCCTAATGGGTTACCTTAGTAACAGCCTTAAGCTGTCTGTTGCCATGGTGAATGAGGTCCATAATTGCTGCAACAGCCCTGGAGGTGTCAAAGTCATCTGCAAACGCAGCCTTCACGGTTACTTTTGTGTTGGCTAGCCTTCAAGAAGAAAAGGTAACTTTTCAGACAAGACAAACAAGACGCCAGCAGTACGCTGAATCCGTCAGCGATTCAGCCAGAGGGAGTCATGGAAAGGACGCTGTCGTTTCCATCCCAGCTGTCCTATGACGGGCGATGCTACACTGATCAGGGAGAATACATCTTTCAGCAAAAAAGGGAAAAACTTGACGCGTGTCAAGATCCAAAGTGCTGCATCCGTTCAATAAAGACATGGTTAATCACAGGAACCAACAACAGCAGAGCAAAGCTTGCCTTAATCATTTAAAAACAGATGGAAAATGAGGTTGATAGCAAAACTGTTCATGTCCTTAATAAGCTGTTTATTTTTTTTCCAGCAGCTCGTTTTTCATGCTAAAGGCATGTTTCTCTTCCAGAGCCACATCAAGCATGTCTCTCCCGTGCCTGGCAAGAGAGCTGACTTGGGGTTGGCCAGGAGCAGAAGTCCTGCTCAGGAGTGGGAGCTGCTTCCTCATTTCCCAGGCGAGCCCAATCCCAGCCCCAGGACTCCACTTGGCTTGGCCCAGATGGAAAGGTCTGGTGGGACCGTCCATGTAACAGCACCAAAAGCCAGCGGGGCAACCAGCACTCACCACCACAGGACCAGTGCCACCAGCTGCTGCAGGCGGGAGGACAGGGAGAGCAGGGGGAATAAATGGCGAGCTGCAAACAGCTGCTGGTGGCATGTTCTTGTACACAGCCAGGAGAACCAGACCTTGATAGTGCTGACCCAAGGATGCCCTTTCAGGGTAAAGCTCAAGGAGCAGGGTCACAGGATGGGGCTTTGAGCAACCTGGTCTAGTGGGAGGTATCCCTGCCCATAGCAGGGAGGTTGGAACTTGATGATCTTTAAGGTCCCTTCCAACCCAAACCATTCTATGATTCTAAGCCTTAAGCTAGCCCGACCTCTGGGGCTCTCCTTAACCCTGCCGTGCCTGTTGACAAGTGGTTTCACCTCCCTCCCCTCAGACACCAGATGATTGCTGCCCTAACCCCTTCCTCCCAACACTCTTCCCTGCCCAGTCACCCCTTCTCCATCGAACACCTACCACTTTCCTAACCAAGAGCTCTGTCTCATCATGGTTGTTTTTTCACCTAGTGATACACAAGTTTTGCCCTCACACACATCCCCCACTGGCAACTCATTTCAACCTCCCCACGTGCCTCACATCTCTCAGCCTTAACTCTCGCCAACAGGTCTCCAGCAGCCTCTTGCTGAAGGACTTTTGCCAAATACCACAACCACTTAATTCAACTCCCCTTCCCCGTAACACCTTCCGGTGACCTTTGCAAGCCTCAGTCAGTGCAGCCCCAAGCTCCCCGACAGTGAGGTGCCTGCACCACAAGGAACCTGCTTCTCACTTCTGCAGCACAGGCTGTCTCCCCTCTCATCCTACGCCCCAGACCTGCCTGCATGTAAATCATTTCAGGGCACTCAATGCCCCCCCTGCCCCAACTCCAGAGCACTTCCCAGCTTTGCACCCAACACACAGCACATCTCTCTCTCCTGGGAGATGATCCGGTTTTCCTAAGGGACTCCGAAGAGGATTCATCATTGTCAGGGCTGCAGCAACCATAATTTCCTCTTTTCCTGTGACATCTCCATCCTGGCCAGTTTCTTAGTAGCCCTGTCTCTCCTCTGCTGCAGGGCACGGTGCCAGCCAGCTTGATCACAAGCTCGGGTGCCCAAGGCATACTACTTTCCAATCATCTGCTTTCTTCTTCAGTTGCTAATGCACAGTTCTACTTACGAACCGACTAGCCTCACAACTTCAGCCACGGCTTTGCCTTCCACATCACTCAAGAGGGGCAAAGATACAAGTGTCGGGACAAGCACGCTAGACAAGTAACTCAGTTCACTGCATTTTTAAAATCCAAGTGTAGCAGTCTATGAGGAAAAGCAGCTGGGTAGACAAAAAAGCAAAAAAAAACATCTGCTCTTGGTGAGAGCTGGCAGGGAAGACTGCTTCTCAGGCCTTCTTCTGGTCCTGCTTGTTGAAGAGGACTCAGCACACTACAGCAGTCAGCCCTCTAAGCCTGACAGCAAATTATTGCCCACAAAATCACAATCTTTCAGATACAGGAGATGCACTTACCTTTCCCACAGTATGTCTTCTCTAACAGGCTCACATACCAGCTGTCCTTTTATATAAGCATTTGCATCTCTAATAAAGGAGGAGATTGCCTGAAGAAGGTGCTTTGCATCATCCATGCTCTCGTCACTAAATTCCACTGCTAAAGAAAAAAAAAAATATATTCGGGTGTTAGGATAGAAAGGATGTTGTCTGTCATACATAGGAACAATACTCTGAGACAAAGTCACTCCAGGAAAAGCTCACTATTACTTGTCACAGCAAACTTTTCTTACAATTAATTGCATATTTAATTAAAAATTCTGTTCTTCATGTGCACTAGGTGAATTAAATCAATATAAAAACACAATCGTTACACGTGACAAAGTATAACCTACTGGAGAACGATTCAGAAAGTGTCTGGAATCTGACCGAAGCAATAGCTACTTAGTTTTTTTTCATTATTGAATCTCTCTGTGAAGTTTCTACTCCAAAGTGTTTAGATTGGATATATTTCTAAGCATTCCCCCAGATTTAAGTTGACAAGACATACCTTTGATCTCACCCCTAATTTTTTTCCAATTTTAATTTAGCAATCTGTCTTTAAAGACCTCCAAAGAGACCTAACCCTCACCACAGACTCTGTGAGGAATACAGGCATCTACAGCTAAAGAGCTGTTTCACCAGCATCTAAAATCTACATGGAACTAAAATTTTGTAGTCTAAATTCTGCACTAGATATGCAATTCCCTCACAATATCAAAGCTAAACTGGCCGTACCAATTTTTGAAGGCAACTATTAGAGAATATACAGATTGTTTACACTTGTAAAGGCATGTTTGGGATGGGATTCATCACACCCGACGTACACACTTAGACCTAGGCCTCTTTATAGGCACTGGAAAGAAAGATAAAACCTTAAGGTAAATGATTCACCACGTCCTAAGCAAAGCTCTGCTTTCCAATGAGATGTGCCATACCCTAACCCTACAGTGCTTCTCTTCCACCAAGATGGAAAGATGACATAAGCCCCCAGCTAACACGGCATCCACACACACGGACACCCTCGCTGACATGACACTGAGCATCACCTGTAGTTTCCACAGCAGCCTCACCTCTGGTCCTGCGCTCCTTACAGCCCACACTGCGCTCTGCAATTACCCAACGCTGCCCAGGCACAGGCTCTTTAGAGCAGCCAGATACGAGGCCCCATCTCTGTTCCATTAGCCTAAATCCCAAAGAAGCCCCACTGTTTAAACAGCCTTTCCGTTAGGATTTATCCCAGTGCAAGTTAAGGCGTAAAGTCCCGACCTGCATTTGTCAGATTTTCCACTTCCGTGTAATTAAATATCTGCATTACTGCCTCATTAACACTGGCTTTAAAATTAAGCTTTACTCAGCTTTTAAAAAGACCGATGTTCAGACTTTTAAAAAACGGCCAGATACCGAAAGAGATCATTTATATCCGCTAAGATTACTCAACTGATTACCCTGGTTACAGGAAGTCCGAGAGGAATACTTGATGAAAGTTTATCCTGATGAAGCCTGCTTTGATTAAAGCCATTCTTCTTCCCCGCTTCACGGCGCTCTCCTAAACCACCGCCTGCAGGCACTGCAAACCCACCCGGCTCTATAAATCTTCACCGTACTCCCCACTCCTTCCCTCCTGTGGCACCCGGGGCATCATCACTATATCGTCAAATTACAAAAACAAATGTTTATTAGCACCAACAAGTAACGAAAGACCAGAGGGACCAAAACGCTATGGTTCACTCAGGTTCACAAAATCACTGGAGTGGTTCTGGTGACCAGGAGAACGTCCGCAGCAGGCTCCCAGCCCCTCCACCAAACTGCAGAAGCAAAGCCACTGCTGAGGAGATGCAAGAGGAAAAGCAGTGCCTCACAGCAGGGTCCCACAGGACTTTGGTGATGGCACCTCTCCATTTAAGCTGCACCCAGAGGCAGCCTGGCAGGCACGCTGGTGGTGGGGGCACCGTGCTGCTGCCTGTGGCACCTCGGAAAGACCTTTACCCAGCAGCCCCAGGTGGGCCAAAGGGTGGTGACTTAGGCCAAGCAAGGGACAGCCAGAGGCACCAGCCAAAGCAGAAGGTCTGGATCACCACCAGTGCTGTTTAACCCTGAGCAGCTCGGTCCCACCAGCCTGAGCAGGTAGAGAGGGCGATGGCGCAGAGACACGCTGTGGAAGGGTGATGTTCTGCATCAAAGCCTCTTTCCTCTGACTTTTCTCTTCTTCCCCACGGGAAAGGCATCCAGCTTTATCCTCCCTGTGACAATAAGTGCCTAGGGAGGGGGTTCCCACTCTCATGAAACCCACGCATCTCCCTGCACGCACCCCTCCAGCCATTGCCCCTCCTGCACAAGCAGGGATGGCAGGAATCGTCGCCAACAGGTTTAGGCTACGAAAACCTTTTTAGGAACAAACAGAAGGTGCTTGGGATCTCACTTCTAATAAAAACACTTAGGAGGCAGACAGCAAGATGAGGAGTGGTGCAGCAAAATTATCTTTAGACCAAGGGGAATTGATGGCAGGAAGACAAACTGACAGGCTGCACAGTGAATACCTGGCTCAGCAGGGACTGGCTCCGGATCTTCAACTCTGCAGCTCTACAAAGAGGGACCTGGCAGTCCTGTTGGACAAGTTGACCATGAGGCAACAACGTGCCCTTGTGGCCAAGAAGGCCAATGGTCTCCTGGGGTGCATTAAAAAGAGTGTGGCCAGCAGGTCAAGGGAGGTTCATCCTCCCCCTCTACTCTGCCCTGCTGAGGCCCCATCTGGAGTATTGTGTCCAGTTCTGGGCTCCCCAGTTCAAGAAGGACAGGGAACCACTGGAGAGAGTCCAGCGGAGGCTACAAAGATGACCAGGGAATGGAGCATCTCTTTCATGAGGAAAGGCCGAGGGACCTGGGTCTGCTTAGCCAGCAGAAGAAAAGACTGGGAAGGGATCTCATCAATGCTTATAAATATATAAAGGGTGGGTGTCAAGAGGATGGGGCCTGGCTCTCTTCAGAGGTGCCCAGTGACAGGACAAGGGGCAACAGGCACAAGCTGAAACATGGGAACTTCTCTCTGAACATGCAGAAAAACTTCTTTATTTTGAGGGTGGCAGCACACTGGAACAGGCTGCCCAGAGAGACTGGGGAGTCTCCTTCTCTGGAGATATTCCAAACCCGTCTGGATATGTTCCTGTCCAACCTGCCTTAGGTGAACCTGCTTTGGCAGGGGGGTTGGACTAGATGATCTCTGAAAGTCCCTTCCAAGCCCCAGGACCTTCCAGATCACCATTCTGTGATCTGGAAGCGAATAACAGCACCCTGCCTCATAAGGTGGAGGCGGCAAACACAGACCTTCAAGAAATCCTAATCTGCCTACTGGCTTACTGGCACTATACTCTGACATAACACCACTATATCCTTTCATCAAACCCACCTATATATGCACAGGTAGCCCGCCCTGTTTATCGCCGGAAGGTGTTTAACCTACAAGCAAGGCAAAACATAGGGGTCCCATCCTTCCTGCAGAGGTTCAAATGCAGCCAGCTGGCACGCAGCAGGGAAGGGGCACAGGGCTCCAGTGCCATTCCTTGCCCCAAGACAACCTTAGAAAAACCAAGGAAACCCAAGGGTTGAAATATAAACAGACTTAACAGAATAAGACTAAATAAATAATGTTAATAACACTAAAGAACCAATTTTGATCCCAATACCAATATAAAAAATACAAGGATTACACTCAGCCAATGCTATCAGTGGAAGCTGTGCATTCCTAGCAGGGGACAGCAAATGTTGGACACTGTCAGCGCTATGACTTCAAGGGGAAGGGAACGCTTCATGGGTCTGGCACTGGGGCAAGAAATTCTCTGGATCGCCGCCATTAAAAGAACTTCACAGCAAACTTTCTAATTTATATTGAATGTGATGTTCATGGTATGAAATATTCCTGTTGGCCAGCCTGGGTTAGGCGCCTGGGTCTTGTTCCTCCTCATCCCTGCACCTGGCAAGGCTTGAAAACACTGACACCTTGAAACCCACATACCATAGCTGGCTATAAAGTAAATATTTTCTCAAATTCAGACACTAGAGTTTTCTTAAAATGCAGTTTTCCCACGCACTTGAAAAAAAATTAGTCCTGTACCGCTCAGACTAGGACATACTCTTAGAGGTCCACCGAAATAACCTAGCAGGTGTAGTCCCGTGCTCCACCATCCCCTTACCTTGTCAGAAGAGGCAACAAGCCAGATTGACCTGGCAGTGGTTAGGGAAATACTATCTGCTTTTGGCATGCCCCAAACAACTGGTAAAAACACTATCCATATGAAAACCTCTGGAAACAGCACAGTGTAGCCAGGGAAGCTGACAAAATCTCCCACGCCTCTCCCCACCGGCGGCGTTTACCAGGCTGAGAGGATCATTAGGTGACCAAGTGCTGGTGTAAGCGAGCTGCACTGCCTGAATGCTCAGGAACATCACTGGACGAAAAAACGGTAACACAGCAGGGAGACAGAAAGTTATTAGCAAGCCCTTGTCATACCCTATGGGAATAGAAGACAAAGCTCTACCTAGATGCGTCTCCAAAAACAGCTCATCGTGACCAAAATAGAAACGGCTGCAACAGACGCAAATCAGAGATGGAGGTAATTCATTAATTGAAAAGTGCCATTAATTGAGAGTCGCAATTAAGTGCAGCTCAGGAAGGTGTTCAGATGAATGGTTACGTACAGTGCTCAGTAAAGATGCTTTTTCTAGAAGTGAGGCGAAGAGCAACCCCACGGAGCGTCGCTGGCCTTCCCACTCCCTGCGAGGTGCTCCACCACCCCTCTGCTGGGGACCCTGCCTGGGAAGCCACGTTCACCTCAACAAATTAGGGAGGGTTGGGTTCTTTTCCTTACCTGAGCTGTATCTGCTGCGCAAACAAAACATCCTGAATTGATCCGATGAAAATTTCTTCAGGAAATCCTAAACTCCACCCACAAAAAGACAGCTTTAGCATTGTATCAAGCAGTTTCTTCAGGAGCTCTTCCACCCCCTTACACTAGTTCCACAGCATATTTCAGACAAACTAACCCGACAAATAACCCAGTCTTTATAGTTTAAGATAGCCATAAAGCTTTAAACTGTAACACTGGTTGAAAGTCTAAACTAAATAAGATCCAATTCCATATCAGGCAGATGTCTGTACATATATACAAGATATAAATATACACACAGTGTCAAATATAAGACAGTGAAATGGACTATGTAATTATGATCAAACATACACCGTATAAAGACCTTTGCAAAAAGACAAACTGAAATTACCAGGCTAAGACCAGGATACAATTATGCAGGAAAGGACAGCTGCTGAGTTTTGCAAACTTTATGAAAAAAGAAATATTTCTTGATAAAGAAATGAGTGTAGTTCTTCTGCAGGGCTAGAATATGAAGGAAAACGGGGTATGAACAAAAATAACTTTTTTTTTTTTATATTTCTAGAATTTATCTGTGTTAATTATGAAACCTCGTTAGTTTCACCCTAATATTTATTAGACACTATAAATAATTTACTATAGTATAAAGTAAGTTATTACTATTACTACTAGTGTAATTAATTTACACTAATAGTATAAAGAACTACTTAAATGCTCAGAAGATACACTGAGAAAACATTCGATCCCTTCCAGCTCTGCTCTCAGCAAGGCTGGACACCGCGCCTGGCACATTGATTATGAACACTGCATTCCTGCCTTTTTTTTTTTTTTTTTTTTAATTTACAAATTGGTGATGGTAGCTTTGTAACACTGAAGTGCCACTGAAATAGAAAATCATACGGAGAAGTCAATACAAGTGAGAAAATAGAGGAAGTGTCATTGCCTTAAAGATGCACTTTTCAAAATTTAGCTTCTGCTCCCAGACTAAACCAGCCTGAACGCTGAAGGTGGCAAAGCGTCGACAATGTGCTGTCTCTCAAGTGAAAACAGAAATAATTGAGGCCACCAGGGCTAAATCAAGAAATAGACAGTGATGCTGTTTGTTGTGGTGGGTGGGGTTTTCTGTTGGTTTTTTTTAAAATTAAGTCTATATAACTGAGTGTACCCAATGTGCCTAGATGCTTTACACTAATAGGGAGAGGTAGAACAACAGGAGTAAAGTATGGAAATAAATTCAAAATTTGGGAAAGGACCATCTGAACAGGAAAAACTAATTCTGCCTTTTGTTAAAAAGGGAGCACAGAGAAAATTATCACTGCTTTTTCAAAGCAGGTTGCTTGGCCATGCATTGTCTGGGGGTCAGAATTAATAGCTATTAAAAAAAAAAAAAAAAGGGAAGAGGATCAGGGGGAGGGAAAACACAGCAGCTGGGCACAGAGGACACAGGGCAGCCGTGCCCGGGTGATGGCCTAGAAAGCAGATGGCTGCTGGCAGGACCAGAGAATACCCCACGCCCTGGCCTGGATGGGCTTCCCCTCGTTTGGAGCGGGCATAAACACCTCCATGTAGGGCTTCACTTTCAAGATGTAGGAAGGCTGTATGGGAAGAAGTTTGCTTGACCGGACTGAAAATCACTGACAGGGAAGGATTAATCCTTGTGAGCTGTGTCTAAGGGAAGAAATTAAAAGCGGAGACCTACAAGGGAAGAGAGATGGGCCTGAAGTTCTTGTTTTGTCAACACAAGTAAGTCCCACTACAGATGTGGAGGGCAATGTTTCTACATGTTCTTTGCAACCACATGCATTGCATTCAGTTAAATTTTTTAATTTATCAGGGAGGGTAGCAATAGGACAGTTTTAAACTGTCCTATAATAGGATAGTTTTAAACTCAAAGAGGGGAGATTTAGGTTAGATATCAGGAAGAAATTCTTTACTGTGAGGGTGGTGAAAACACTGGTGGTGTTCCAGTGAACAGGTTGCCCAGGGAAGCTGTGGATGCCCCATCCCTGGAGGTGTTCAAGGCCAGGCTGGATGGGGCTTCGAGTGACCTGCTCTAGTGGGAGGTGTCCCTGCCCGTGGCAGGGGGGTTGGAACTCCATGATCTTTAAGGTCCCTTCAACCTAAACCTTTCTATGATTCATGCTCATTTCTCCACCCTGTCCAAAATGTCTGCCGAGATTTGGGAAATTTCTGTGAAAATTGTGAGCAACAGGTAATTTTCCTGGGGGAGACAAGGCTTAACCATACCCAGACAGCATCAGGAGAATTAAGAATAAAGCAGCTCATACTGAACTCCTTTTTAAAGGGATTTTAATTAAGTCTTCCGAGAGGGCAAAGGGGAACATATGTGCTAAAACAGCCTCTCAAGCTTCGTCTAAAGGAAGGAAACTTCCCGCTTCTAGCAGTAGGTGTCAGCCAGCACTGGGGCCACCCCAGCGCCAAGCACAGCTCGGTCGCACACGCCTGGCAGAGAAACCCTGCTGTGGGCTACACCAAAAATCTTTGGGACACAGTAAAACAGGGCATATTGACGTGGCTTGTGGCTACTGAAAGACAAAGCTCTCCGTGCATCAGCAAGGTGGTCATATAAAAATAAAAGAGAATATGAGAGACCACTGGCATGGTGCAGTTGTAGGACACAGTGTGGCCAGCAGGTGAAGGGAGGTTATCCCCTACCTCTACTCTGCCCTGGTGAGGCCCCATCTGGAGTACTGTGTCCAGTTCTGAGCTCCCCAGTTCAAGAAGGACAGGCAACTGCTGGAAAGGGTACAGCAGAGAGCTATGAAGATGATGAGGGGACTAGAACATCTGTCTTATGACAGATGAAAGGCTGAGGAACTTGGGTCTTCTTAGTCTGGAGAAGAGAAGACTGAGGGGGGAACTGATGAATGCCTATAAATACTCATACAATCATAGAATGGTTAGAGTTGGAAGGGACCTTAAAGATCATGGAGTTCCAACCCCCCTGCCATGGGCAGGGACACCTCCCACTAGAGCAGGTTGCTCCAAGCCCCATCCAGCCTGGCCTTGAACACCTCCAGGGATGGGGCATCCACAGCTTCTCTGGGCAACCTGTTCCAGTGCCTCACCACCTTCACAGTAAAGAATTTCTTGATACTTAAATTTCTTAATACTTAAGGGGTGGGTGTCAAGAGGATGGGGCCCGTCTTTTTTCAGTGGTGCCCAGTGACAGGACAAGAGGAAATGGGCACAAACTTGAACATAAGAAGTTCCACCTAAACATGAGGAGGAACTTACTTTGAGGGTGGCAGAGCCCTGGAACAGGTTGCCCAGAGAAGCTGTGGATGCCCCATCCCTGGAGACACTCAAAACCCACCTGGACAAGCTCCTGTGGTGGAGTCTCCTTCTCTGGAGACAATCAAAACCTGCCTGGACAAGCTCCTGTGCAACCTGCTCTAGGTGGACCTGCTTTGGCAGGGGGGTTGGACTAGATGATCTCCAGAGGTCCCTTCCAACCCCGTATCATTGGGGTTGGATTCTGTGACACCCAAGAGCTTCCTGACCAACCCATGACACTGTGTCCCATTTCACCTACAGCAGAACAAGGAAAAACATCTCCTCTTTTTTAAGCCCCAAAGGCATATGCACTATTAAGAGCAGACAGGTGAGAACTCATCACTGTAGAACAGAACCATTTAGGTTTCGAAAAGACCCTTGAGATCATTAAGTCTGACCATAAACCTATAACGCAGAAGCCTGGTATGGGGCACAAACGCTGCTCCTACAAATGCTCTCAGCTCAGCAAAATCCATATAATAAGCAAACCTCGAGTACAAGTGGGTTTCCTACATCCAGATCCACAATAACAGGCACACCAGCACTAGGGAAACACTCTGCTTCAGGTCTTCTACTGCAGCGTAAGCACCCGCTCCAAAGTCTTCTCAAAAGAGGGCTGTGATTAATATTTACATATTATCAACATACATTGCTTCAACTGACAGAAATAGATTACCTTAATTGTTATGTAGTTTTTTAATGACTTGGACATTTTTTCTTGACTTCCTTTAACATGCAAATGCCCTAGAACAGAGAAAAAAAAAATTAATCAGGATAAATAAGTGTGCTTCTGAATGGGGAGCGGATGAGAAAGACTGCACTGAGGCACTGGAAACGCTGGAGGCAGCATATGCTGTGATGGACACGCGCCAACCATTTCAGTGCAACGTGTAACACACTTCTCACCAGCTTTGCCGACAGTCCTGCGTACCTCTCCATCCCCAACTTTGGCCGGGTGAATTTTAAAACATAGAAAAAGTTTTAAAAAAAACAAAAACAAAAAACAACAAAACACTGCCATACCCAGAAGAATAATAAGGAAATATATAAGGAAATAATTTAATAATAATAATAAGGAAACTAATAAGGAAAAAACAAGGTCTCTGCTCAGAACTGATAATAAACTGATACAAACAAGTATGCAGGCAAACACTTCACAGACAGTTACCTTCCCTGTTACTCTTGGCTTTTCAGAAATATTTTAAGATCTTTACAGATCTTCCAGTGATCTCATGTGACAATATTCTCGAAACTCAAACAATTTTCTGTACTTATTACGTGCTGGTGACTGTAACACTGGTGGGTTTTTTTTTTAAACTAAAAGTTTATTGTGCTGGTTCAAAATACCTTCCATATACAATTAATTTTCTGCACATTCCCTACTTCTCCAGACTTTGGGAGACTGAAAAAAAGAAGGGGGAAGAAGGGATGTAGCCATGATGCCTAATTTGAATTAACTTGTCTTAAAATGCAATCCCCGAGCATTGCTAGAGCTTTCAATAACCACACGTACGGCTGGTAACCATCTCTATTGCATTTAGAAAAGTACATAGAGCTTGGCTTCAGGACTGAAAGTTCTGTCGAAGCAAGACAGGAGATGGGCAACCTCAGGCTGTACGCTCCCGGGCCTTGTCCATGCTAGCCACAGCACCACCGCTGATGGAAAACCTTATTTATTCACAGCACCGGAGAGGTGCGGAACACATGGCCAATAAAAGACTAGTCAGCATCATTTCAGAAATGCTGTTAAAAGCCTTAATTGGCTTCTCCTAATAGAGGAGTAATCCTGTAAGTTACCAAGCACCTACAACTAACAAACAATTTTCAGGCACTTCATGACCTGCAGAGTCCAGCACTTAATCTTATTTACAGGCCGATTTTTAAACATGAACCTTTCTTATTACTCTGGAATACTACATCAGCGCTCTGCATTCTTTCAGATCAGGACAACATATGACCATGCTTCTGCTTTTACAGGTGGTGGCATTTCTTACTCAGCAGCCTGAGTTTTTGTGCTACCCTCTGCACAGGGCTGCTTTTGGCACCCCGTCCCTTCCTCATGTGGATAAAATCCTCATTACGTCTATCTGGACACAAAAGCAACATGCTCAGGCCTGGCAAAATGGATCTGTTTTCACTTCTTGGCTATTTCTGACAATGATTCAAAGCAGTGGGGATCCTTTATAAGAAGGCTAACTCTGGTCCTACCCTGACCACCTGGAAATTTAAGTTTGCACAACACGCTCTACACAGAGTAGGAAAGAATCAAGAGACCTACGTATACAGAGCTACAGCAGAAATCTACAATCAATCCAAAATCTCATTTGCACCATAATTTATCCCGACAGCTGGCAGGTGAGGGCACTTTCACTGCTGCGTGGTTAAACCCGAGGCCCTCAATAAGAACATTCAGGCTGTCAGAGGCACTGGACCAGAGCTCTTGCAACTCAAGTAAAACCCACAAACTTCTCCTGGGAGATGCGGAGGAGCCTGAGTATGATTACTATCTTTTCTTTTGCAAAGGTGCCTAAATACTGACTTAACTTTAGGCAGCCAAGCTTAAACCAGTTTGATTGTGTTTTCCTAATAAGGTAGAGGTAACATCTGAATTTGAAATAATACTCCTCTTCCAGAGTTTCTGCACTTAGAATGATTTCATTAAAGAATCACAAAATACAAGGATTTTCATAACTTTGGCTTGGCGCTCTTCCCAGAGTACAAGTAGTCTAAAAATAAAGTCCTTATAAAAAGATTTATCCCCAGTGCAGGGATTTTCTTCCTCTAATGGGGATTGCTCCTCCAATTTGGAGCCTGCTAAAAATCTAAAGTCTGCTACCAGAATAAATTGTTTCTGAAGCTGATTCATTTGCCCTAAATAATTCACACTATCGTCCTCCAGCAAAATTTTTTGACTTAATGAATGTGATCTGTCAGCTCCTAGAGATCCTCAGTGTACAAATTACCCTTGGAATTAAGTTTTTTATTTTTTTTTTTTTAAGAAAAATTGACTCCTCTTTATTTAGTTAGTTTCAAAGAATATCTCCCCTATAGTTTCAATTCCAAGCTTGAGAAGTCAGATTCACCAGTTTTCAACAAAAGGCTCCACCTGGCAGTAACCAGTACATCCCAGTAGAAGTGCAGAGAATTCCCCAGCACTTCAGGAGCAAAGCACACGCTGGAGGATGTATCAGCCTCTGGATGACTGCTATTGATTTATTACAGGCTCCACACCGGGAACTGAAACTAAAATTCAATATTCATTCCATACAGTACAAATATATGTTTAAAAAAAAAAAAAAAAAAAAGCCCAAGTAATTCCCAGAGCATAGCACAGGTTTAACTCTGCATCTCTTACTGAGGGAAGAAGCCCAAAGAGTTCACTAAGACATCTCGCGCATCTTGTTCAGCAAGAAGAGAGACTGCAGATTTGAACCTGACTTTCTATCGACTTCAGTTCTTTGGAGACCATCCAGACCATCCATGACTACAAGAGGAAGAACAGATTTCAAGACTTCCACCAATGGCAACAGCACCAGGACGAAGAGACAATGATGTAGTTCAAAGCACTGTACAGCACAAACCTCACTGAAGCGCTATCACGCAAAGGCAAAAAGGACACATAATGCCAGGCAGTACCATAAGCTGAAGACCAGGCGAGTAAAAGACACTTTGGTACAGTTTAGTCAGGTCTAGCCAGCGAGGTCACTTCTAGGAGAAGAGACAAGGTCTGTGACACCTATGGACTACACCAATACCACGTCGCTCACACCCCATAGGAAAACAGAGGAACTCTGAAGTTGGTCAGAGCACTGGAAAGGGTTAAAGGACCATAGTGACAAGACTCAACATCTCCACTTATCTACAGAGCCAACGGACGAGCGACTTGGTCTTTATGTAGCCCACAGATGTCACAGACCTCCTTGTCTCTACCCACCAGCAACCTCATTGACGATGCCCAACCATAGAAGACCAAAGCATCTGACTCGCTCTCCAGCATGAATCTTCTCTTTCTCATACCCATCATGAGGCATAATGCTACTGGTGGATAAAATAGGCTTCCCAGGGGAATTTAAATAGTTACAGGTAGATGAATTGCACACCCGGAACATCCAGTGCTTGGTTGCTGCAGCAGAGTGTCTGCCTGCAAGGCTTCCCCAACATTTCAAACCATGCAAAACATCCCAGCTCAGATATTTCTCTCCAGGATCACAAGTTTGTGAGCTTTGTTGGTTCGTCTGTTTGAGTACCTTAGCGTTCTCTCCATTCTTATTTTCCAGTAGTACCAATGTCTTGTCTTAGCATGATTAAAAGCCTTTCACCATATTTACAAACACAGGCTGTATTATTCTGCATGCTACTGAAGACTTATGTTTAAGCCATGTGCTGAGAGACGTTGGAGACCAAGACTGGTTTATTCTATTCTCAATAGTTTTAAAACATTACAGTCAGCTACTTGCCCACCTGCCACCTCCACCCCATGTCTTCAGATACCTGCTTCAAAGACAGCAGGAACTGCTGGCTTTAGGAGGACTACATGAACACATATAGAAAAGATCAAGTATTTTCACCCTCATCCTGCTAAAGCCAAAATACAATTAAAAATTAAAGCGTATCACAAAGAGTACCCTCAACTTTTAAGAAAACTCAAATGAAAGGGAATGAGATTCTACAGGAAGAACTCTTCATCCCACATTTTCAGTTAGGAGTAAGCACTCTATGTGGGCAATGCATATACTGTTATTATTTGGAGATTTCCCCAGATGAAATTTAGCAGTATCCATCTGCTTGGAAGGTTTCCCGCACACTTCATACCATATAAATGCCAAACCTAAAAAAAAACGAAAAAAAAATTAAAAATTCCTACATGCCTCTTAGATGATTAATATTTTACTTACCAGAATGCAAAAAGTAATTCCCCCATTGCTCACACTGATGATACACCTCGCACTGTGCGATTTCATTTTCATGATGAGGAAATGCAAGATCTATTCCACCGGTATGGATGTCCAGCTGCTTTCCAAACACTGCACTGTAACAATATTTTCCTGATGGGTAAGTAGAACACTACGAAAGCTTTTTGTAAAAGAAACGCAGAAAAGAGTAAGATGAAACAACATAAATTTAAGTGTACAATTTAATGACTGCAATTTTAAAACAAGACTTTACACAGACCTTGGATACCAAAACTGCAGCGGAACTTGCATGGACAAGGCCCGTATCTGCCCACAATTATTTCTCCTTAGCAGTAACAATTATTTTTCTATTAGATCTATTATTAGATAAAAGAATGGCAAGCAGGACATCTGCTTTCCTTGTTCTGCTACAGTTTCAGTATCAGACAGTTGCCTTCATCTGCAAACCTAACAACTTCAAAGTGATGAACATTTCTGTAAATCTCTTATTACTATTCTTTATCTTGTACCTTTTCTGTACGAACTCAGGCAAGACTGTACATCGTCATGATAGAAAATGCTTGGCTCAATATTGGTATGATGTCAAAAGAAAGCATCAGTGCCTCTGGTCTCCCAAGGCCATTCCTCTCATCCCAACAGCACTGCTGCACTGGTGCTGGTCACCCGTGGGCTCTCTGCAAATATTGGTGGCTGGAAGTATAGTATTCATGTGGCAACAGGACAGACCCAGAGGCTTTTTTGGTTAAAGCCCAGGAGTCAAGGCTGCTACACTCTGTCCACCCCTCCAGCAAGCCCTTGGTAGATCATGCTGGGCAAGCGAATAACTTCATTTTGCCCATCTGTTAAACAAAGACAACACTTACCTACTCACAGGGAGGTAAACCAATGCTATTGCAAGATGCAAGACCTACGGAGTAGAAAATAAAAGGCAAGCCACACACACACGTGCACACACACAGACATACATGCTCTTTCCATATGTCACGGTAACAAGTTGCTCTGGGTAGCTGGCTAGATACTAACAATTCTGTCCCTTTTGGGGACAAAACACCCTGTTAACACCCCGGCTCACAGTGGCTCTGCAGAAGCAGCTGGGGCACAGGAAGAAAAGAAACCAAGAAGAAAGGAGGGGAGAAAGACCAGCTGTTTCTATTTCCCAGGTTCGTGCCCCTCTGCTTCCTCCTGTCTGCTCCAAAACCAGCTTACGCACAGACCTGCACAGGAGTGGCCCCAGCTCAAGCCTTCCCTTGTGCCATCTGTAGAGGAGCACTGGCCACTTGCTGCTTCCTCCAACAAGACCATTAAAAGCTGAGGAGAGGGGAGAGACGGATCTCCAAAACACTTAGGGGCGGGAGAAGCAGCCCATCTCACCACAAACTCCACCAAAGAGATCAGACCTAAGTCACAGCCGGTGGTTCCCTCCTCCAAGGCTGCACTAGGGACCAGCACCCTCCTCATTCGCCTTCCCTAGAGGCAGACTTCAAAGACTTTTCAAAATTAGTTCACCCAGATTACTTAGAAGTGCTTTGAGAACTTTGGCAAAACAGATGGGTAAGTAGGTATTGCTCGATACGGGCCTTGGACAGCAAAACACTTAACTTACCAAAATAAGCTCTCAATTTTCCACATTCCAAGATTGCTACACTTATGGTCTGCATGGTTCAGCTCTTATTTACATGGCAGGAGCCTCATCCAACCGCAGTAAAATAAGTTTTTACAGAACAAAATGCAGCCTATAAACAGCACGGCATCAGCAGATAGGCCATTTTATAATTGCATTTCTTACCCGCGCACTTCTGTCACAGGCTGCGCATTTTTGTGCACTTCAGTTGCTTCAAGAACTGTTTCACAACGCTGAAACTACTCACAGCCAGAAAATCCCCCTTATAAAGAGTCAGGTAGTAGTGACTAACAACCCCAGGTGTTACTCAGGTAGTAATGACCAACAACCAGCAAAGCACAGGCAAGAGAAACCTAAAGCACCTGCTCCCTCTATCTCAGCTTGAGTTGAAAACTAAAGCTAAACAGGGCCAGATCTAAATAATTTGTTATTAGCTTTCACAAAAAAGGTCCGAGACTAATGCAAAACTAAGTACCGCTATCAATCTCCCAGGAGAAAAGATTTAAAGTCTCTTTCTTCTTTTTTTTTCTTTTTTTTAAATACAAATGAATAGGTCATAAGTTAACACAGTGCAGGACAAAGTACTACCATCCTATGGAGAAAATAAAATTCCAAATTAACAGCAAATTAATTTAAACTAACTACAAGAAAAATACTGCTCCGCACACTTGTCATCATGCCTACAGAATATACTGCCACAGAGAAATCAGAATATTTAACACTGTGGCTGACTTTTAAAGAAAGCTGAATAATGCTTAGATGATTAGCATGAACATCCATGACTGCTGCTAAGACAAGGCCAGCAAGACAAGCTCACTGGAGTTGGGATGGAATCCCCTACCCAGTCCTCCCGACACAGCACTGCACACTGGACTAGGTCTGATGGAGATGGCAAGAAGTGGAAGGGAGGCAAACGAAAGAGGTACCTTAACTTTCACTAAAACTTCGGTTATTCAGTTCAAGTAAAAAGGCTTGCTAATCCCAGAAAGTCAACTGCATCCTGGGCTGCATCAAAAGAATTGTGCCCAGCAGGTCAAGAGAGGTGATTCTGCCCCTCTCCTCCACTCCTGTAAAGAGACCCCACCTCGAGTACCACATCCAGCTCTGGGGCCCATAATGTAAGAAAAACATGGACCTGTTGGAGCAATGGAGGAGCACGAAGTTGATCAGGGGGCTGGAGCATCTCTCCTATGAAGACAGGCTGAGAGAGTTGGCATTGTTCAGCCTGGAGAAGAGAAGGCTCTGGGGAGACCTTATAGCAGACTTCCAGTGCCTGAAGGGGGCCTACAGGAGAGATGGGGAGGGACTCTTTATCAGTGAATGTAGCAATAGAACAAGGGGTAATGGTTTTAAACTGAAAGAGGGGAGATTTAGATTAGATACTAGAAATAAATTCTTTACTGTGAGGGTAGTGAGACACTGGAACAGGCTCCCCAGAGAAATTGTGGATGCCCCATCTTTGGAGGTGGTCAAGACCAGGCTGGATGGGGCTTGGAGCAACCAGGTCCAGTGGGAGGTGTCCCTGCCCATGGCAGGGGGGTTGGAACTAGATTATCTTTAAGGTCCCTTCCAACCCTAACCATTCTATGATTCTGTAATCACTTGTGTGGTCCTGCATGACATAGTTTAAATATTCGTGTCTGTCTCAAGAGAAAGTGCCAAAACACAGCAAGACAGCTACGCCATTAAGGTGGAGCAGAGTTCATTTGGGCCACATGACATCACAAATTGCACAATTCACATTAAAACTGGTGCTTTCTACTGATCAGAAAAACCGCTTTCAGTACTGCTGATACCATTGTACTGTGACTGAAAACAAAAACCAGCACTAGATTTAAAATCCAAGAAATCTGACCTTGATATTGTGGAGCACTCAATGTGCCATCCAGGTCTTCCTTTTCCCCATGGAGAAGTCCAAGACAGCTCTTGAGGTTTGGCAGCCTTCCACAGGGCAAAATCTTTACTGTGTCGTTTATCAGTATCAACTGCCAAGAATAAGTGATTTTTTAATGGGATATTTCTCAAAATAAATAAAAAGCAAATGAGCAAATGAAAGCAAGTGGAAACGTACATTTAGTGAACTACTCAGATTTTAATCTCTTTCGCTCAACTTCTTTTCCTGCAACCTTCCTCCCTTTCCCCTTGTACAGGGCTTCCAGTTTCTTAATCAAGCATTTGAAAAAAAAAATAACATGTTGAATTAGATTTCTGCAGGCTAAAAAGAGGGATTCAGGATTCTTTAACACATGCTATCATTTTAGTCCTTTTGGCCTTCTCTGGTTTTACATCATTCATTTAGTTACTTATCAGCCAGTTTCCCAGGGCAAACAGATTGCAGCGCAACAGAAAAGGTAACAAAACCAACCCAAATCAAAACCCACAAATAAAATAAATAAGAAACCAAAAACTTTTTTTTTTTTTTCCCCCACTGGGACACAAATAGTTTCTGGTTCAGAATCTATAAAGCCAAGAGCTGCACAGAGATGAGAATCAAAACTATTCTTGGACAGCAGCAGCCTTCCAGTATCATTTTCACCAATGGCTTCTCCAAGGAGAAGGTAGATTTGTTGCTTCCTTCAGAACACAGCCAAGGATGTCGTCCTTTTTGTCACAGTATGACAGAGAATAGGGTTTGTCTCTGGGGGCTCCTAACCCCCGGTCAGATACACACCGCTCCCTGGCAAGCGCCACAGAACAGCATTCGGGACTCTGTGGGTTTTTGCTGACAAATACATGACCTCACATTTGTCTGATGCGGAACGATATACCTATTTGGCTTGAGGGGATCCAGCTTGGCAAGCAACTCAAACTGTTTTACGTTCCCTTCTTTAACACCGCTCACCTGTTTTATCAGCAGTTGATACCAGATTTACTTCTTCCCTCTACTTACTCCAGACCACTAACAAAACCACAGTGTATCACTGGGTCTGGCGCACTCCAGTATCAACACACTTTAACGATGATTCACAGCTATTTTTGGATATCTATTAGCTGGTCATTTTTCTTAAGCCATTCCACTTGTACTTTATTGATATAGAGTCAGTTTTTATTCAGCATGTAATGCAATATTAAGGGAGGAACATTATAAAAATCCATTACACCTGCTTCATCATTCAAAATTGATAAGAAATAAAGGGGAGAAATATAACCCTAGTTTTATCCACTGAATCTCTATCTTGGCTCTTTTACTACTTTGCAAAGCTCTGGTTGACCAGTATCTGTTGACTCCATCCCTCTCTTGCCTTTTTTGAGTATACTGCTATGAAAAAAAAAAAAACAACCAAAAAACAAACGAATTCTTCATCATCTCAGTTATGAACTGAAGAGTCAAAATCTTTAGAAATAACAGTAAATTTAGTTGTAGCTGACAGGAGGTGAAATAGGATAAAACATGTAATCAGGCTGAAGCTGGAAGGTACCTCGAGATCATCTACTCCAACCCCTTGCTCAGAGCAGGCTCAGCTTCAGCAGGCCGCCCAGGACAGTGTCCCATGGGGTTTTGACCAACTCCAGCGATGGAGACTTCACAGCCTCTCTAGGCAACATGTTCTTGTGTTAACCATCCTCAGAGTTAAAAAGGGGTTTTCTTAGCTTTATATGGAATTTCCCGTGTTTCAGGTTGTGTGAGTTGCCTCGTCTTGTCACCAAGCACCACCGAGAAGAGCCTGGCTCCATCTTCTTTACTTCCCCCATCAGGTATTTGTGCACAGGGATAAGATGCCCCGAGACTTCTCTCCTCCAGGCTAAGCAGTCCCAGCTCTCTCAGCCTTTCCTCATATCAAAAATGCTCCAGTACCTTCATCGTATTCCTGGCCCTTCACTGGGCTCTCTCCAGTATGCCCATGTCTCTCTTGTCCTGGACCCAGCACTCCAGGCATCTCACCAATGCTGAGCAAAGAAGAAGGATCCCCTCCCTTGACCTGCTGACAACACTCTTCCCAGTGCAGCCCAGGAGGCTGTTGGCTGCCTTTACAGTCACTAACTGCCTCTAAATAACTGTTGACAAAACGCATTCCCTCTGCGAGCTGTAACGCTGAAATAACTCCAGAGCAGAGCGGTGAGAAGTTTCTTCCTGGCTGCAATTCACCTGAGCATCAGCCCGCCAGGCACTTTCAGTAATTGCAGAGAGATGTTTTTCAATGAAGAATTACTGAACTTCAGCGAGCAAAGGATGCAGGAGACCTGCATCAAATTCTCCAACGCAGACACCTGATCAGACCCAACTTACAGAACCTGCTCGGCAGCTGGACAACTGCAGCAAAAAAATCCCAGCTGAGGGTAAGGGCATGCTCTAGCACAGCCTACCAAGAGATTGCTCACCCCCACACAAATAGGCTGCTAAGCAGCAGTCCAGTGGTAAGTAATGAAAGCAGCAAATTCCTCTGGTTCGCATGCATCAGAAGGGTGCAACTGCCCAAACAAAAACACAGTAGATGACACTTCCCTGCATTTATCCTTGACTATCTCACTGCAGGCTAGTGAAATGGCTGAGACCACCACCTCACTATGAAGTTTGTACGTACCACTCCCAAGTATTTAAATAAAATTAAGAATCTTCATTGTTCTAGGATACCAGAGCAAAGGTATAAAGGGAACCAAATATGAAAAGAGACCACCAAATTTCCTCTTGCACTGGAAACAGTGAGTGCCTCAATAAATAATTTTAAAAAAAAAAAAAAAGAGGTCTTCACTAAGCTGACTATACACAACAGGTTAGAAAACTGTTTCAGACTGTTGAATGAGGGTTTATGCACTGATACGTCAAGAGCTCAGACAATGTATTAACACAAACAAGTTGGTGCCACGAACATACCTGCTTCATCTTCGGTATCAGGATAAATAGTGGTTAATACTCCATATCTTTTTCCCCAAGACTTAACATCAAAATAAACATTGCCTAATAGAAAAAAAAATAACGTTTAGTTTTATAGCAAAGATGGGACACATTCAAGATGAAGAGGGAACATTTCCCTGAATGCAAAACAAAGCTCCCTTCAACTCCCACTTGAAATTCTGAAATCCAGAAATGCTGCAGAAGTAGTAGCACAGATTTCCACATTACTGGCTTTTCAGCAACCATGTGCTTATTCTCCACGTAGGATAAACTTGTATTCTGGAGATCTGCCTAGGTTCTTCCCTGCCCGTGCACAATCTGCAAGCCCCTCTCTGAAACACGGCCTACTGCTACTCCAGTTATAATGCACTCGAGTGCCTCTATAACCACCAGCTCTGCTAAAAAAAGATCCACACATTGTGCTTTGCAGGCACATCTCTTACAGCCTCTCCTGTTTAGAGCTAAGAGGTTCCCCCAACTCTCCTGCAGCAGCCAGGCCGGGACTTCCCCACAGGAGCTTAGGTAACAGTTCATTACAGTAAGCAATTATATTAAGTAATGAGCAACATTTAACTTCAAAATTGAGTAATAGTTGTTCTGCCCACTCATGTCATCGCAAACGAGTTGCTCACACCCTGTCTGTTAATCAACAGAGGGAAAGCCTGGCACAGGGTGTCTCATCTGATCCCAAAACAGGATTACTAAGCGCTGATTTCCTGTGCACGTGCTGAACGAGGCGTTGCCTTGCTGTCAGTCTTACCTTGTGAGGTTGCATAAGCTTGTCCACTATCAATTATTGTTTTAATAAAGGAAATGATCTGAGGAATATTGTCGGTCACTCTCATGTATACTGTAGGAGGAAGGACCTTAAACAAAGAAAGGGTAACATCTCATTAGCCTGTATGAAACACACTGCTGACAAGCATCTTCAATCTAAGAAACAAATTTTCAAGAACATTATCTTCAATTTCATCTTTCCAAAAAAATGTTGCAAGTGTCACAAAAAGGCCATAAGCAGCATTTAAGATAATACACCAAAAAAATCCACTAATTTTTCCCAGTTTCTTACTCCCTGCTTTTGACAAGTATTCTGCATATTTGACAAGAAGCTGAAGTCAACAAAAGAATATTTGATGTATTATCTGTGAACCAAGGCTCTATTACATGGGATAGAAAAAATATATTCCTAAAGAAATTTAACTTGTTCATTCCAAAGCTAGGGCTGAATCATTTCCTGATTCAAAAGGCATGCAATATCTTTCCACAAGAATGAAAAAGTAAATCAGTACTCCATTTCCAAGCAACACTTCATCACATAAGCAATCAATTTATTTTTTCACACCAAACTGTTACAATCAGATTCTTTAACAAAATAATTGCTTTCAAATACTTCTAAATTTAGAAGCTCGAGTATCTGTACCTTTAAGGCAGCCATATCTTGTTTAAAGTCTTCTTCATAAATACGAGCAAGAGCTACTGGCGATATATTCATCTGAAAGAGAAGCAGATTAGTAAATCATAAATCAAAGTAATAATATAAAATATTGCAATCTTTTATCAGACAGTTAATAGCTAATTGGAAGACTTACAAAGCCCCCAAGGTAAAGAGCAAGAAAGGCTTATTAATCTAACATTCATGGGGAGGAGATGTAAGTTATAAATAACTTAATAGATATATATTAATATTTTGGCAATTCAGAAGGATAGATGAAATACTACTTTTAAGAGAAAGCAACCAAAGATTAAAATAACAAACTCCTTCCCTCCCTCATTATTTCCCTCTTGAGAGGGCCTTCCATTTCCAATGACAAGATATACTACAGTACATGGGACATAAAATTCATTCAACTTACTGGCAGGGGACACTGATATCACCTACATGTCAGAAAGACAGATCAGAGACTTGCAGGATGAGACAGGATATTAATATTCAGTGATTAAGAAAAATAAGCTATTTGGGCTGATCGTGGTTACTCAGAGGTCTCAGGACAATCAGGGGAAATGAACTGAGAGTCGGTCCCACGCTTGGCCAAGTGCAGCGCATCTCAAGCACCTTCTCTGTGTTTTTCATTCATGAGGTGATGGAGAGGAACAAGGAGCCTCGCAGAAGAAACAAGAAAGCTCAACCCGAAAGGAAAGGGACAACTTGCACATGACAGGATACTTGTTCTCAAATATTCAGAAGAGGCCAAGGCTTGAAAGATGCAGGACATCAAAACCTGCCCTAGCAAGCAAAAGCATGGTATCAAAGCATTTCAAATGCAAGCTTTTACATCTTCTCTGAGGAGAACCTACTGGGGAGGAGACAACATATTATCAGTCCCTCCAGCTTGCAGGTAACTGAATTATTGACAAAACAAATCCAGTTTCATCACTTCCAGTTCATTACTGCAGCATCTTTAAGGAGTCTAATTTTCAGAGCGCAGGTAGGAACCACTATTTGGACAAGCTCCGGATGAGGCAGGAGTTCTGGTGAAGACAGACCAGATGTTCATTGAGCCATGAAATGAGGAAGGCGCCCAGCGCTGAGAGACCAAGGCATGCATCTGCCTACAGACCAGAAAGAGTGCTCTTCCGGACCCAGCCATGGGATTCATCTCCCCAGATGAATCCCAGCTCAGCTGCTTCTTTGATTAACGGGAAGACAAAGGTGCTTATAGGAGGAAGATGGGAAAATTTCTCCAGTCCAGACGGACATCCAAAACACAAAGGGGTCATCCTCCCCCTCTGCTCTGCTCTGGTGAGGCCACATCTGGAGTTTTGGGCTCCCCATTTCAAGAAGGACAGGGAACTACTGGAAAGAGTCCAGCAGAGGGCTACAAAGATGATCAGGGGACTGGAGCACCTCTCTTAGGAGGAAAGGCTGAGAGACTTGGGTTTGTTTAGCCTGGAGAACAGAAGACCAAGAAGGAATCTTATCAATGCTTATCAATATCTAAAGGGTGGGTGTCAAGAGGATGGGGCCAGGCTCTTCTCAGTGGTGCTCAACAACAGTACAAGAGGCGACAGGCACAAGCTGGAAGACAGGAAATTCCATGTCAACATGAGGAAAAACTTCTTTGAGAAGTTCCAGAGGACTGGAACAGGCTGCCCAGAGAGGTTGGGGAGCCTCCTTCTCTGAAGATCTTCAAAACCCGCCTGGATGCGCTCCTGTCCAGCCTGCTCTGGTTGAACCTGATTTGGCAGGGGGGTTGGACTAGGTGATCTCCAAAGGTCCCTTCAACCCCTACAATTCTGTGATTCTGCAATCTCTCTCACAAAGGACCACTGAGGGCATGCAGCACACTCATCATAGACTAGACGCCCAACTTCCAGGTTTTCTCTATATAAATCTCACCGAACGATGGAGATCCAACTTAGGCACGTTGCTCCTACTGCTGCAATGCTTTAGGTACAGAGGTCCCAACAACAAAATCACACAGAGGCAGAGGCCTTGGCCATCCAAATGAAATGCAGAGAGCAGAGCAGGCATTTCAAAAAGCCACAAAAAGATTTCTTCACAGAACCAAAGAATGCAGTAAATAAACACAAGCTATTTTAAAACATCATGTCATTTTCCATCCCTCAAGCATAAAATCTCTGTAATATTCTGTCAATAAATAAAAATTTTGAAATGCATATGTATAGGTTTAAAATGCAGTATTTATTTTTTAAGATGGCCTACTGCCTTAAAAAAATGTAAGTAAATGGACTAAGGGAACAAACTCATATTTCTACAAGAGCAGTGTGCTAGTATTCTTTTGAATGGAGTGTCCTATATTTAACAGCAATAGTAACTGTTTACTTGAAGGTTAAATAAAAATGACAGCTGTCAAATTCTCTGGCGCCAAAAAACTAGCTTAAAGCTCGCAACTGCAATTTGATCCAACACATCCATTTATGACCCAGAAGACATCACTTACAGATTTAAAAAAACATGATATAATGCTTAAAAAAAAAAAGAAGGCTTAAGAAAACACAGCTTCAAAACATAGAATGCATTCTTGGCATTTGAGTGTCCAAAAATGCTTCCAAAAAAAAAAAAAAATTGGAATAAACATTCACCAAGCTAGTCAAAAAAGTAAATTAAAATCCAACTGAGTACCACTTATAGCCATAAAATCTTTAATTAGGCCAACAACTCAAAGAATTCAGTGAAACGTTTTGTTGAGTTGGGTTTTTCTTATTATTTATTGTATTATTTTTTATATTAATCTAGCCACCAGGCCCTGGTGGCTTATTATCAAGACTTACCCCATACACTCAGTGTCAACTTTCACGTAGGCGAAGTTCACAATGAACTCAGACAAGACTGATAAAGCTTTCCAAGGCCCAAGGCACGGATGTTGCACCTTTTGGGAACCACCCCCAGCCTCCCCCGTGGCAATGATATATACAGTGCCTTGAACCATCGACGGCACACAACGCTCCTCCAGAATGCTGCCAGAAGCCTACTGGCTGCCACATTTCGGACGGTTTTGGGATGAGATACTCTGCAGCTGTGCTGAGGATTCACCCCATCTTTTTGTTCCCCACTGGCCTCCCAGGTAAGGGACAAGGGCAGGTTTACCCCTCCCATAGCTCTGCACCCATCTACCTCCACGTAGCTCTCAACTCCCAGCCCCACAACAGCCACCAGAAATCTCAACGTTGATTGTCTACTAATTAAACCAAACAAAACTAAATAACAACAAAACAAAACAAAACAAAAAAAACCAACCCATGTAACTTCCCTATGTAAGTAGCTGTAGGAAAGACCAAAAGTTTGGGTCAAAGACTGCAGCAAACACCTACCTCATTGGCTCTTTTTATTATCTTGTCATCTATGTCGGTGATGCCCATCACCATGATAACTTCAATTCCAAAAAACCTCGTCATTATCCTTCGAATTATATCAAACTTAACATAGGAGCTGGAAAAGAAAAAACAGGAGCTTTTAAACATGAAGTAGTAACAATAAACTTTAACAAAAATAACCAACAGCACTAACTGCCGCAGGAACAATCTAAATACCCCAACACTTGAAATGAAAAGATCCTAAGTGCATAAAGTGCTTTTCCAAAACCAGTTACCACCTGCACAAAAGTCACGCAAATTTCCCTTGAACTGGCCTACCCTCTTCTGGCATTAGCGACACATTACATCAAATTTTCTGAGTGTTTTCTTTTGTTGCATCTCGTTATTCAAGCACCAAAGTGCGTCGGAAGCTACGTGTGAGCCAGGAGGCTCTCTCAAAGCAAACACTACAAACAGACGCGCAGATTAGATATTCTCCAAACACATCCCTCGGGCTTTGTATATTCTAACAGGTTTTCAAGGGCCACAGGGCAGGAGAACAGGGAGAAAAACAAGGTTCAAATGAACTTTGCTTGGGGTCGAGTAACAACTACAGCTACGAGCCACCGATAAACTATTCCATTCACACATCACCACGGATCTTTTCTGAGAGCAAAGAAAAGCTGCTCTGGGGGTTATTTTGTTTTACTCACACTCAAGAATAAATTTTCAAAATTATTCAGGCTCTTCGCCACAAAACAGAGCGTTGAATGCTGACAGACTGGTGTACCTACAAGCTGTACAGGGCTCTTGCAGCCCCTTCTGCCACCCACAGACTCTCCACTCGTAATTCTCAAAACGTGCTTTGACTGAGTAAAACCCGATTAGGTGAGATATTAGCGGGTGACCAGAGGCTCTGGGTCAGCCCTGCAAGGTGATGAGAACCCTCAGCCTGCACTGGCTTTGGAGAAAAGGGAGCCGGAAAGGAGACTCGCAGACCTACAGGTTCCCATCTCACCCACAGCACCGCACGAACTGCAGCTCCCGTGGCTGTCAGAGTGTAAGCAAATACTGGGAAATGGATTTGCATCCTTCCCCTTAGCTGCAGGGACCAGGTGGCATTAAGGTTCAGGTTTACGGATGTGTAATATCTTGATGAAGAAAAGTACTATTTGCTGTTGCTGTTTGCACTATGCCCATGTTCAAAAAGCCCCAGGCTTTTTGAAAGCTGGCACATGCTGCCAAGGGAGATAGTTTTTAATGAATACCAGCTCACGGGAAGTACTGCTCATCTAACATGATAACACGATTCCGTAAGAATATTAAATTGGTCTTCGCACCCCGTTCAGAGGAACAATGCCAGCATCAAAAGCCTGATACTAGATTTAACAGCCCTGCGGTCCTGGTTCCCAGAGCAGACGCAAGTTTTGCACTGCTCCCTCTCCTCTGATCTTCCAATTGATGGAAGAAACACTGCAAGAGCCAGAGCAGATCTCCTGACACCTCAGAAAGCATGGTCCCTACCACTTCAGGACTGAAAAGAAAAAAAAAAAACCAAACTGTGAAAATCAGGGGAAGAGTAGGGGAGGCACAATGGATTGAATAAAATCTCCTCTCATGATTGGGTTTACTCTTACTTCCAAGCATTCAGCCAGGAACCTGGATGCCTACCAGGCTGATGCTCACACCAGCACGATTGAGGCCAGCCTCATAATTGAGGGAAAAGGTGGCACTATCTGCCTGTCTGATTTTTTTTCATTATACAGAATGAGTTTGGGATATTGTATCAAGGCATACAGCGCACCTGTTTTGAAGTCCGGAAGCACAACGTACTAGAGAAAGTTGGATTATTTAGGGAAATAAGAAATCCTTGCAGAGGGGAAGGAGGAGGAAAGAAAAATAATAATGCCATTATTTTCAAATTCTTCTCAAGGATCTCAAGCTCATTTCCATTATTCCTTTCTGTGTTATTACCTGCCACTAGTCAAATGTCAAAAGAAGGGAAAAACGGAATTCTACTGATAAGATAACATGTTGCAAGAGCGTGACAAAACAATGGTATTTTACAAGAGCCTCACTGTAGCAACAGCCATCAGCCCATTTGACTTCATGCTCTTTCCCAGTACATCTCCTGGCCTGCAGACCCCCAGCAGCAGCACGCATTTCAGCTATGCCTACCAAACTCTACAGTTGGACCTACAGGGCAAAAATAGACAATTAAAAAAAAACCAAACATATATATGTATATAAAATCAAGAGTGTTCCACCATACACCACTCCGAAGGCGATATTCAGCCCTAACTGTTCTCTCTCAAATCAGCAAGTGAAGAGGCCAAAGCCAGGTGGCACAGACCTGTGGCAAACCTCCACATCAGGAAGACCTGAAATTGTTAGTTTAGACACAGGATAAGAAGAGATGGGTAAGAGAACAGGCAGAGCAAACAAGGTCTTCCTACTCCCTCCTTTAACGAAGGGAGCCCAACAGCAAGAGAACAAGGAGAACAACTGGCAAAAAAAGACATTCAGAACCCACAGAGAGCAGCAAGACCAAAAGGTGAAATTCTCCACCTCTATAAAAACTGTGCTCTAGACCCACCGTTCCCCTTAGGAGGCGAGTGCTTCTGCAATTCCCTCCCCTGTTACACCACGTCACGGAAGAAAAGCTACCAGTGAACCTCCTCTGAATGATAAGAGAAATGTATTAGCATCTTTTTATACGGTTGCTCTCAAGCAATGATTTTAAATTCTAATTATTTCCAAGGTAAACTGTGACGTAGCCTGTATTACAATAACCATAAATTTAAATACACAAATTGCTGTGCCTTTTTTTGTTAAATATTAAAGTTCCCCTGGAGGTACTAAGTACAAACAAAATAATTCAAGATACTGTTTCCTCGATTTTTAGATCACCAGTAAAAAGCTATATTAGTTTTCTGCTAAGACTGGACAAAAGCAAGGAGGGAGACACCACCACATACACACAACAGTATAGCAGCATTTAAGGAGAGGCTGCCAACAGTATATTTACATGATTGGTATTTTAAAACTTCCCTTTTACAGAGCGACAGAGCAGTTATGCAGTACCACGATCACCCAACACTGAGCACAATTCAACACAAGTTTCTGAACGAAGTTGAGAGGGGACCAGAAGCTGTGAGATACCCTACATTAGAAGGGAATTACGCAAATAATACGGCGTCTGATCTTCACACAGACAGCAATTACCCAAAAAAACCCAGCTCTTCCAAGGAGTCCAATGCACCTTGCTCTTTCAAGAATTTGGGGACAGGAGCTGAAGAACAGCTGAGCTGCTGCAACTCCCACCAGCTCTGCAGGAAGCTGCAGGCACCCTGCACATCATCTCATCAGCTGCGTTTCCGAACAACTGGCAGCAACCTTCTCTGCTGTATTTAAAGCATTTTTTCATGGAATCACAGAATGATATAGGGATGGAAGGGACCTCTAGAGATCATCTAGTCCAACCTCCCTTCTTTTTCAACACAGTTGGTTTATTACTGCAATTATCCTAATGGGCTGTGCTGTTTTGGAGTTGGTTTTTTTCCTTTTTCTAACACAGTACGTCACTCACTGAACTGTTACGATGCAAAAAGGCCTTTAAGCAACCTGGGGTCTCCAAGAATTAAGAACCAACATTTTAACCATTAACCTTAAAAGCATCTTTTTAACTACCAACCCTGGACGGCTTTTCCTGGCTGCTGACAGAGTGTCCCAACTCCATTTGGGGCTGAACTACCATTTCACGAGGACAAGAGGCTCTGCTCCTGGTCCCTAACTCCTCCACACAGGACGTCATGTTCTGCCAAGACAATTTGGAATAACTCACCCTGACCAGCAAAAAAAAAAAATAAAAAGCCTGCTTTCCTGACACTTTCCACCCTGGAATTGTCTTTCTGGATGAGCTGCACCAACAGCTTGCTGATGGTGGGACTCCACGATCTGGAAAGCCCCTTCAAAACCTAGACAATTCTACGATTCTGTGGTAGCTGCCCCTTCCATGCTTCCTGAGGCGAGGTCTGTCACCAGACATGGAGTCTGTCACCCTGACAGGGGGTCCGTCATCTTGGACATGGGGTCTGTCACCTTGGACGTGGAGTCTGTCACCCTGACACAGGGTCCGTCACCAGACATGGGGTCTGTCAC
>QJSC01007847.1:533210-659811 GCA_003697955.1 Calidris pygmaea | reverse complement strand
GAGGAGGAGGAGGAGGAGGAGGAGGAGGCGGCGGCTAAGGCTGCGTTCGTAGCGCCCGGGAGCAGCGGCGGCGGTGAGGCGGCGGCGAGAGCGGCGGGGGGGAGCGGCGGCTCGGAGCGGCGCTGGCGCAGGCAGCGGGGCTGCCTCTGACAGACACTTTGCGGAGCACATTTTGTTTCCAGATTGTTTCGGAGGAGCTGGTTTGAGCCCCCCCCCCCCCTCCTTTCTCCTCCTCTTCCTCCCACCCCCCCCCTCCCCTTCACACACACACACACACAAATCCCTCTGATTGTTCCTACCACCTCCTTCGTGAATTACCCACAACGACAGCCATTCAATCAGCTGCTGCTGGCTGTAGGGGACTAGCGGAGGGTGTGTGTGTGTGTCTCCCTCTCTGTTCCACACAAGAGGAGTCAGATGTAGCTTCTCCCGGTTATTTTTTTTTTTTGGGGGGGGGGAGAGCTACGAAGAGAAGAGAGGTGAGCAGGGAGTGAGCCGTTCGCCGGGGCCACCGTCCTCGGGGGGAGCAGCACTTGCTCTCACACCGGCAGGGAGAGAAGAGAGAAGAGGCGTGGGGAAGGATATTTTTTTCTTTTTCTTTTTTTTTTTTTTTTTTTTGCCGCCACCCTCCCCACCCCCCCCTCCCCTTCTTCGCCGGATGAAAATGTTGAGTCCTGCAAACGGAGACCAGCTTCACCTAGTGAACTATGTGGAGGATTATCTGGACTCCATCGAGTCTATGCCCTTCGATCTGCAGAGAAATGTCTCCTTGATGAGGGAAATTGACGCCAAATATCAAGGTAAGTGCTTTCTATATATGTGTGTGGTATGGGGCTGGGGGGGGGGGGGGGAAGAGGAGGGTGTCTTTCCCTTTCTTTTCTTCAGAGCTGAGCCTCGGCTCCCTTTGCCCCTCCGCACCCCACAGGGGTGGTAGTTTTATTTTTGGGAGGTGAGAGGAGGGAGAAAGCCGGGAGGAGAGAGACCCGAGGAGAGAGAGAGAGAGAGAGGAGAGGGGCTGATCTGCAGCGTTAGCTCTTGTCATGGGGCGGAACAAAAGGTCTCCAGCTTCTCTTATTAAGCAAGGACTCTGCTTTTCTGTGTAAATTGCTGGCCGGGAAGGCGGGGGCAGGGAAGTGGGGTGTGCGGTGCACAAAGAGGGGGACACACACACACACACACACACGACACACACACCGTCCCCCCGGCCGTGGGGCTGAGGTGGAAAGGTTTGTTGGGGGAGAGGTGGGGGGGCTGTACGGAAGAAAGTGCTGGGTGGACAGCAAAGGGGAGAGATTACAGCACAACATTTAGGAATGTACAGTATTCATTATGGCTGTAGTAGGGGAGAGAGGCAGCGAGGGAGGGAGGGAAGGAGGGAGGGAAAGGAGGGGGGGAGAGGGGGGCTCGGCGAGAGCGGGGGGCAGGGTGTGCTTTCTTCCCTCCCCTCCCTCCCTCCCTCTCCCCTTCCTCGGTGGGTTTCGTTTCACCCGGTAAAGCAGCCCCGCTCGGTGGGGTGGGGGGGCGGTACGGGACTGGTGTGCGTGGAGGTGTGTGTGTGTGGTGGTGGGGGGGAACGGTGGGGTTTTGGGGTGCCCCCTCCCTTCCCCTCTCCGTGCTGCCGGGGCACGCCGTCCCCACGCCCCACGGGCGGAGGGGAGAGGAAGGAGGCCGGTTCGTGCGGGGCTCGGGGGGCAGCTTTGTCACTTGCCGGTGTCTGCTCGGGGCTGGGGGGGGCGGACGGACAGGGGAGGGCTTTACCGGCAGCGCTGACAGCCGGGGTGCCGAGGGGGGAGGACACCTCCTTCCCCCCCCATCCCCCCGGACTCCTGGCGGCCGAGTCGCCCTGCGGCCCCCGGCATGTGGCCTTAGGGGTGGCGAGCCCTGCCGTTCTTCCCACTCCCGGCCGGGGAGCCCGGCGGTTCTCGGTGTGTGTGTGTGGGGGGGGTGGTGTGCGGGGGGAAAGGCCGGGGAAAAACTTGTCGGGGCGGAGGGGACAGGAGGGGAGGGCAGGGCGGGCAGCGCGCGCCTGGCGCGCGGCGGGCACGCGCCGCCCGAGGGGCCACAGCGGGCGCCTCCGCGCTTTTGCTGGGGGACTCGGCGTCGTTGCGGCTTTTTATGGGCGCCCCTCGTTAGCATACGGCGGCTGGCCCCGCCCCTCGGCGCGGCTGATAGGGGGGAAGCCCCCCCGACGGGCCCGCCCCCTCTTGGCGATTGGTCCTCAGGCCGGGCTATTCCGCCTTGTGCCCCGCCTCCCTTCCTCCCTCCGTGACGTTTCGAGAAGCAACTTTTCCGTGGGGTTGATTTGAATATCTCAGCCTGCCCCGGCCGGCGGGCTCTGATTGGCTGGGGCGGCAGCAGCGGGCAGGCCAACCTTGGGCGTCCGGGGTGTGACTGACGTGTGCTGGGGGCAGGGGGCGGGCGCCTCCCTTTCCCGCCGCCTCTTGCTGCTGAGTGGCGCGCTGCTGCCGGAGGGGGCGGGCGCAGGCTCGCTTCGCGTGCTGCGATTGGCTGCCTTTTTAATTTTTAATTTTTTTTTTTTTTTTTTTTACACTGCTCGTTCTTTCTGGTTCCGATTGGGAAGCGCCGGGCCGGCGGGGGCGGAGCTCTTCCCGCCAGCGCCTTCTGATAGGCGGGAGGGTGGGCGGTGGCGCCGCCCCTCTCTCCGCTGCCTCCTCCTCCTGTTACGCTGCCAACCGCGGGGGGAGGGGGGGGCGTGGGGAGGGAGGGGGGACGGGACCCCCGCCGCCGCTTTCCTGTCGGAGAACAATAGCTGCTCCGTCACTTCCGGGGCGTTGCCGCCGCCGTGGTTGCTAGGAAACGGCGGCCCCCCTCGGCCCGGCGGGATGAGGCCGTTCCTCGGGCGCGCGGGGGCTGCTTGACGTTAGGACCGTTAAGACCGTTAGGGCCCGCTGTGCCCGCCGTAATGGCGGCGCCTGGCGCTCTCTCCTCCCGGAGAGGTGCAGCGGAGAAGGCCGCGCTCTCCCCGACGTTCTCCCCCGCCCCGGGCCGGGGGAGCTGCTGTCCCCCGCGTCCCGCACGCAGGAGGCCTCCGCGGTTAAGGAGGCGGAGCGCAGACCTCCTGGCCTGGCTTCCGGCCCTCCCCCCCGCCCAGGTGCCTCCGCCGTTCCCCCCCCCGGGAGCCTCGGCAGCCCGTCTTTGGCCGCCCTGCTGTGAGGAGGGGGATGCTGCCGGGGTGCGTGGGCGGGCAGCCGGTACGGCGGTGCCTCAGCCCCCGTGAGGGCTGCGGAACTGTTCCGGCAATAAAGCTTTACCAACGGATGGCACCTTGTTTTATTTTTATATTTTTATTTTGGCGTTGGAACGCCGTTTGGGATGCTGGGAGCGGGGGTTTGAGGGGAAGGGGGGCGTTCACAGAGAGGTGAACAATTGCATAACGCGCCAGTGGCGCAAAACTCCGCTTTCTGGTCTGTCCGGGGAAAGCGGTTTTCGGGAATTCCAATAAACGCAGCCTGCTGGGGGCGGGCAGAGCCTCAGCCGAGCACGCTGGGGCAGTGTGTCCCGTCCGCTCCCCCCCTGTCCCTCCCAAGCTGTAGCAGGCGGCTGTCAAGCTGTCTCTCGCTTGAATGCCATGTTCCCGGCGCTGATGCCGAGCAGCCCTTTCTGTTTGCCTTGCCGTGGTGGAAAGGCACGTCTCGCACCCTGGCATACCTACGGAACGCGCCGGTGCCCCAGGACGTGCCAGGCAGGGCTTTTTTTGCAAGATTCAAGATCGTCGCAGCCAACTTCTTTGTCCCGCGTAATGCAGCGGTTTCAGGAGGTGCTGTGGTGCTGCTGTATAGAGGCAGCACTAGAGCTGAAGTTTTCGTAATGCCTGACTTAAGTCATTAAGCCACTCATTATTTTTGCGGTATGAGAGTATTCTTCATGAAAGATGCCTGCGTACTAGATTCAGATGGGTTAAACCGATTACATCGGTCAAGTGCCAAAACTTAGAACGTAAAACTCCTAGATTTCAGCCATTGAAAATAATTAATGCTGGACTTTTAGTCTTCCCAAATGCTTAATCTTCTCTACGCTTGGGGTTTTTTGGGGGAGATTTTTTGATTATTTTTTTTTTTATGATTTTTTTTTCTTTAGTTAGAAAAAAGGCATTTGCTTAAGATAGTTAATAACACATTGAAATATTTTTGTCAGATAAGTTATATTACAGTACTTGCTGTGATGAGTCATGCTTAACTGACAGGCTGCAGCTCTAACAACTAAAGTAAAACCGGATAAACTTTCCATGTCTCCACTAGAAATTTGGAATGTGTGTGTTCAAAAAAAAAAAAAAAAATCTATCCAGGCAAGACAAAACCTAGATCACAGGATAACATATGTATGCATATGTAAATTGCTGTTTCCACATTCTCTTACTTAAAAAAAAAAAGTTTCAAAGTTGATATTTAAAATTCAGAGGTAGTTTTGGTAAGGCCATTTCCATGTATATGAGACCCTGGTTTCTGGTAGGTGAATTGAGATTAGATTTTCTATCTCACTGTATTTTGCTTCTCTTAAGGCAGAATGTTCTAACCTGTGAGAAAGGGGGGAATAAAAAAAAACAGAAGAAAAGAGATGGCAGGAAAAACATTCTGCACATTTTTTGAGGACTTAGTATGGAAATGCTGAGTGTCCTGTATGTTTGAGTTGATCTGAGTATCATGGTGAAACTCAAAAACATCTGCTTAAAAATAGGTTTCTAGAACAGTTCTCGAAACTTTAAAGGCTTTTTTGCAGTGTTTGTTCTTATCAACTGTTGGAGCAATCCTTGAGGTGCAATTCAAGATATAACATTTTCAGTGTTAGCATTTTAAATCAGAAGCTTGAGCTGCTCTAGTTGTTGCATGTCATCTTTAATGTTACCTTCTAACTTTGTCACCTCCTTCTTTCCAGTAGATATTTAATAGCAAATGTATTTCTGTGTTTTAAAAAGTAAGCAACAGGTGTTTTACAGAAAGTATAGGGAAGAAATCATCTAGACATCCTGGCTATTGTAATCCTAATTCTGTAGTCCTAGGGACTTAAGTGGCCTCACATTTTCAGCAAAAGTAATTCAGCAGCATCGGATGAAACTGCTCATAGCTTAGGGTCCAGCCCCCTGTCTTTGGAGTTCTTCTGCATCAGCTGTTACGTATGATAGTGATGATGAAGTAACTCAGCATCTGATTTCTAATCTGGTTTGTGCTTGCTTTCTGTCTCACTCTCTTTTTCCACTCTCAGTCATTCACTAAAAATGTTGCTATACAGAAAGTGTCCAGGAAAACAATCCTATTATTTTCCCCTCTAATTTTGCAGTTAATTTCAGAACTTTTGATGGTGAGGGGGGTGTGTGTATTTGTTTAGTTGGCTCTTTTTAATTAAGTTTAAGTTTAAAGGGATGAATTGTCAACATGCATTAAATTATATTTAGTCTTTTTTTTTTTTTACATCAGCTTTTGCATTCTGTTCCTGCAGGACTGACTAGAACAAAAGTAGTCTGCTGGGGTCATGAGCCACCCGTCAGATTCCAGCCTCAGGGAAGCTGTCTTTGGTCAGCTTTGTGTGTTGCCGTGTGGAAGGAAGGATATGGGAACGCTTTGTTTCACCGTTCTCTCTGTCGAAAATATTAATAGTTTTTATTTTTTCCTTGCAGAGATTCTGAAGGACCTGGATGACTACTATGAAAAATTTAAACGAGAGACAGATGCCGTGCAGAAGAGAAGAATGTTGCACTGCATACAGAGAGCCTTGATTCGGAGTCAGGAACTGGGGGACGAGAAGATCCAAATTGTCAGTCAGATGGTGGAGCTTGTTGAGAACAGAACAAGGCAAGTGGACAGCCACGTGGAACTGTTTGAGACTTGTCAAGAGACTAATGATACCACTGGAAACAGTGGGAAAGCCAGCCAAGATAAGTCAAAGAATGAGACAATCGCGCAGGCTGAAAAGCCCAACAATAAGAGATCGAGGCGGCAAAGGAATAACGAGAATCGAGAAAATGCTTCAAATAATCACGATCACGATGACATCACCTCAGGAACACCAAAGGAGAAGAAAGCAAAAACGTCCAAGAAGAAGAAACGATCCAAGGCTAAAGCAGAGAGGGAAACTTCTCCCCCAGACCTTCCTATTGACCCTAACGAGCCAACATATTGCTTGTGCAACCAGGTCTCCTATGGAGAAATGATAGGATGCGATAACGATGAGTGCACCATCGAGTGGTTTCACTTTTCCTGTGTGGGACTCAATCATAAACCAAAGGGCAAATGGTACTGCCCCAAATGTAGAGGAGAAAACGAGAAAACTATGGACAAGGCATTGGAGAAGTCTAAAAAAGAAAGGGCTTACAACAGGTAGTTTGTAGACTTTTTGTAGCGAAGAAAAAGAAAACCACCAAACCAGTGTATTTATTGTCGGTGTCACCTTTGTTGAGGTGAAAGGATTGTAAAATGTATATTTTTAAAGGAGGTTTAAAACTGAACCATTCCTGTTATAGGGACGGCAATAAGCAATTTTGTTTTTCATTTGGTAAACTGTAACAAGACTGTGGTCTGTGGACCAATGTATTCCAAAAGTAAAGTTATAAGAGGTTAAACAAAATATTCTGGTGGGTCTTAAAAGATAAATTAATACTTTTTTTTTTTTTTCTTCCCAGGTGCTGGTAGCACTCTACCCATTAAAATTTTGATGACAAATATCTCTGAAATGTAATTTTGTTTTCTTTATTGAAGAATGTTATTTACCTTTTGAGCGAAATTGTTAAATAGTTTAGCCATCTGGTTGTATCCGAATAAAGCCGCAATACATTACAAATGTAACTTCTTTTGATGATAAGCAGTGCAAGACCAAACAAAAGGAGGGTAAAATTTGGTTCCTGCTACAAAGTGTCAGTATAACAGTTCAATAGCAAATGTTTAAATAGGCTTAGAGGATTATTTTTAAAAAAAGAAAAAAGTTAATGGTTAAATTTTACACAGCAAATATTTTATATGCTGGCCGAGTACCACAAGGGCCATTTTAAAATGATTGAATATGTTTTATATTTAACCAGGAAGTGGTTTAGTAATGAGACTTAACATAAATGAAGCTTTATACTGTCACAGATAGTAATGTAGCAATCCTTAATTTGTTTAAGTTGTATAAATGTACATTTTTTAAGTGGAGTTGCACTTACTGTATTATACTTGGAACTGCAGCCAAATGCCATTGTGTAACCAATGTGCATTTCCTGCTGTATGTATGAAAATTGTACAGCTGTGATATTAAGAAATAAATGAAACAACTTTGACAGTTTGCTTCTTTAGCAATCACGTTTAATGGTCATTCATATAGCTTAAAGAAAAAAAAAAATTAAATAAAAGGTCTCTAACCTCCACAGCTCCAGCAAGCTGCTGCGAGGAAGCCTGAAACTGTTGTAGTGGTAACCAAATTACAGTTCTGATAATGAATCTTCACAGTGGACCAGCAAGGTCGCAGGAGAGCCAGAACAGCATTTAACTTTCCGTCCAACTCGACTTTTTTTTTTTTTTTTTTTTCTGTGCTTGCGGTCGCTCCCCGGACCTGGTCATTTATGTAAAAATCGATAGTACAGAGTTGGTCTTGTTGGGTTGTTTTCACGCTTTCGCGCTACAGATATAAATTATTCCATCTTAGTTACCAGCAGCAAGGTCGTTGGCGTTGCAGCCCTCCCAGAGTGTTACCGCAGCCGCTCCGGGGCAGGCAGTGTTACTCTTCGTGGCCACCTCATAGGAAGATAGGCTGGCTGTGGCCAAGGTGCTGTGCGCTAGAGCCGGTATCCAGGTCCCCTCTCGCTCAGCCTTACAGTCAAGCTTGGCCAGACTCGTTTCCTTCCCCTGCGTGGCCGGAGGGGCCGGCCTTCCGACCGAGCTGATGTCGTCCCCTCATCCCCCTGGGGTGGGACTTGACTGCGAGTGAGAAGGGGATGGGACCAGCTGCAGGAACGCCGTGGAAGCGAAGGTCGTGGAATCTGGTGGGTCAGACAGGAGCCTTGTAAGAACACGGGAGGCTGGGGTTGGGTGTTTTTTGGAGCACAGCATTCTCTTAAAATTTATAATTGTGTTGTTTTGCTTCCTGCCCAGTGGGACCATACCACTGGAGTAGTGCTGCTTCTTCCCCCGAACTCTCTCTGTCGGAAGTGGGGGAGACGAGGTTTGGGATCCAGCTGAACACAAGGCGGTTGAAGGGGCTGAGTGTTCCCTAAAGATGTGCCTGAAAGCCCTGCCACGGATATTCCCTGCCAGACAGACGTACCCACAGTGACAAGCAGAAGCCCTGTTTTACTTCTAAATAGGCGCACGGAGCGTCTGTGCCCGCGCATTCCTGTTGCCAGTCGCTACAGTCCCTCACCTGACACCCAGCCACCTTTGCCCTGGGCAACGACCACTCTCAGTCACGTCTCCTGCTCCCCAGGTGGGGTTTAGGGTTGGCGTGTAATTTCTTTCTTACCCTTCTCTTTTCTCTCTTTATGCCCTCTCTGGACCACCTGTTCCAGTGCTCTGTCACCCTCAAAGTGAAGAAGTTTTTCCTCATGTTGAGATGGAATTTCCTGTGTTCCAGCTTGTGCCCACTGCCCCTTGTCCTGTCTCCATTCTCCCCACGCACTTACCCATCTTTCCTGCTCCTCCCTCCTTCCACTGGCTGTTGTCGTGGCTATTCCTGATGTTTCTGGTCTTTGCTGTCCTCCCCTCCAGCCGACGCTGAGAACACTGATGCTTGGCAGGACTCTACTCATGAAACCCCAGTGAAACTTGACGTAGGAGCTGGTGCAGCCACAGTTTCAAACTATAGCCTTTTTCTTGAAACGTCCTCGTGGGTTCTGTGGGGCATTTTGATTGGGAAAGGTCAGAAGGAAACAACAAAGGTGTGAAGGAGCAATGTGAGAAAAGATGGGCTAGAGATGGACTAGTAGCGCAGTATTTATGCTGCCCTTAAATTAATGTATTTCCAGCTACTGTATCACAGAATGGTAGGGGTTGGAAGGGACTTTTAGAGATCATCCAGTCCAACCCCCTGCCAAAGCAGGTTCACCTAGAGGAGGCTGGACAGGAACGCATCCAGGCAGGCTTTGAGTATCTCCAGAAAAGGAGACTTTACGCCCTCTCTGGACCACCTGTTCCAGTGCTCTGCCACCCTCAAAGTGAAGAAGTTTTTCCTCATGTTGAGATGGAATTTCCTGTGTTCCAGCTTGTGCCCACTGCCCCTTGTCCTGTCTCTGGGCACCGCTGAGAAGAGCCTGGCCCCATCCTCCTGACTCCCACCCTTTAGATATTGATAAGCACTGGTGAGATCCCCTCTCAGTAGGAGAGGTTTCTGTAGGTTTTCTCTGGTCTCCCATATTTTCACAAAAGACCACTGATGATCTGCGAGGTGGCTTGGAGTTACATCCCTTTCCATGTTTTTCCAAGACTGGTGTTGCCACCCCGACGCACGCTGTTGCAGCCTGCCACATTGCTCTGCTGCTTGACCCCGAGGGTTGACTGGACCGGTGCGGTACCGTTTGACGGCTCTAACTTCAGTTGATGGGCACAATTAATTACTTGAGTTCTATTTGAGGGACTCTGCTGTGGCAGTAAGCTCTTTGCTGATGTGAAGTGAAGCCATCTCATGTTATACTGACACGCTGACTTTGGTGTCTTGCCTTAAATGCCATCTTCACAAATCCTCCTTTCTTCGTTATTTGCAGTGAATTTAATGGTCATGAGAAGCCGCCATCCTTTGAGCCAATTTTTGTTCTTTCTGCACGATAGATCAGCTCATTTGCAATGTTCCTCATAACTGCCCGGCGGGGTGGCCGCGCTGTCATTTGGGGAGATCATCCGCAGCTTTGAGAAAACATCTCAACCTTTGGGTGACCCTTTCCCTCTGAGGCTGCCAACAAAAGGCTTGAGCGAGGGGAAGGCTCCTCTAGGAACCGAGATGAGGATTACGGCTCGTTTCCCACAGGCTAGTGCGCGGCTGTCAGGCATGGTGGCATTCATACAGTATATAAAAATCAGGAGGTGTTGGCTGGGCAGCAGGAATTGCAAACTTCTTAAACTTCTCCACAAAAACGTTCAGGCAGCTGTGACCGCCGCTGACCTGTGGTAGGTGCCACGGGTAGGTCCATATCCTGCTGCTGAACCCTTGAGCTGATGATGAGGTCCTTCCGACTGCTGACAAGCACCGTTTCGATTCGAGGGAGCTGGCAGCAGGCCTTGTGCCTGAGTCGTCCCCATCCTCAGGAGGCAGGTTTGTTCCGCAGTAGGACAGCGAAGAGCTGGTGCTGAAGGCAGGAGGAGCAGGGCGGCAGCGAGGGACCCCTTTGGGAGCTACGACAGCTCCAACTGGAAAACATTCCCAGCCGGACGGAGAGAGAGAACCACCGTGAGCCTGAAACGGTGGAGCAAAGCACCAGTTTCAACCATCCTGTCACCTGGAAGCATCCCAATTAAGCAGAACTACTGTCTCCATTAAGCAGCGGCCACCCTGGCCGTGTGTATCATTAGGTTTAAATAGGTTCCTTACTAATTAAGCGCAGTTGCTGATTAACTGTGTCCTTATTTCGTGGAGCGTGCAGAATAAATACAATTGAATAGGACTGCTGCACCAGTCTCATTTTTTGGTATTTTTAGTTAATCTTTTAAATTGTAATAAAAATGAAAGAGGGGGAGACGAAATAGTGTAAACTGTTTCACAGAATATAATACCAAAAAAAAGTTCTCTGTAGTAGAATTTTTTCAAAACAAATTTGAATATCCTTGGAGTGCATTTTGTTGCTTCAGTTAGATTTATTATCATTCTCATGGCCTATTTGCTCTGTGTAGACAAAAATAACCCTCCTCGTGCTAGCCATAGCTCGAAAGGGCTAATAGTTTCTTGCCTCTGAGTGCCAAAAGTGGCGTTCGATGCAATGCCAAAAAAATAGTCAGGCTAATAATGCTTCATGCAGCTTCTTGCTTTCCCAGGTGTTACTGAAGTCCCCGATGTAACACGTAGGAGTGACGGAGTGAGGAACAGCACCGGAGCAAACAAAACATGTATAGGAAGCACTGAGATTAAAATGAAAAAATTAAGGTTTTTCTCCTGAGTTCAGGATGCCTTGATTACATTTCCCATTAAGTGTTTGTTGTTGGTAGTCCAAAAACAGCCAAGGTACCTCTGTCTCCTCGTACAGCAGGGGGTCTGTGGTAGTGGCCAGGACAGGAGTGTGGAGGGCTGGTGGCTTTCCCCAGTTGCGAGGTTCTGGTTGTTGGTGTGCAAGACTGATTACCAGGTTGAATTCATCCTCCAGTTCACTTTATAAACATGTTTTCCAATAGCAGTCACCATCCCTCGCCCCGGCGAGTGTTACTGGCCCCTCTGCAGGACCTCAGCGCTCTCGCAGCTCCGCTGGAGAAGGCAAAAGGTGCTCGATACCAAACTTTTACAGACAGAGACCAGCATTTAAATTTCCTAGCTCTTACTTGAGAAGCATAAGTAAACACGGTGGTTTAACATCCTGGGGAAGGACTGCTGGCTTTGCTGGCCTCTCCAAAATACTTCGGAACTTCAGCTAACTATTCTTAAAGGCTTTGCATACTATACGTCTAACATAAAGTCATGAATTCTCAGATGCTGCAGTAATGAAGAGTGTGGAAGTAATCTCGGTCAGATGGACGGACGCTTTGTAGGAGTCAAAATTCCTTTCAGTTGTTGGGCTGAAAAATTTAACCTCCGTCTGAATTTTAGGCAAATAGCGAAGCGGGGAGCAAAAAATGTGTGTGAAATGGCAGAATTCCTTGCAGTACAGTAATTTTGAGTTTACACAGGACTGTGCTGTATGCACCATGTGCCTGTGCACTGAGTCTATGCCCCCCTCCAAAAGATCCAAGGAAATTCCCAGGATGCTTATCAAATGTACTCCTGTGGATATTGACAATGACATTCATTTTTACGCCGCTTTAAATTGTTACTTTTATTTTCAAGAGCTTACTTCAGTAAGTCAGGCTTCCTATATATGGCTGTTGACCGAGACTGAGGGCTGGAAGGGGCTCTGTGGGAGCTGCAGAAGATGCAGGCAGTCGGTGACTTCGTGCTGGTGGTACATGGGTTGTCCACACGAGTGCTGGCTGAACTGGGCCTGAACTTCTGCTTCATGCTTTGGGGAAAGGATCACGGTGCAAAGAAAATGGAGTCATCTCATGCATTTGGCTTGCTGGTAAGTCAGGTAAGGCCCTGAAAGATTAACATATCTAGGGCTGGTATATATATGTAAGTATATATATATATATATACACACACTTAAAATAAACTTGAATCTCCTAAGTGAATCTTGTAAAACTTGGGTAAGGCAGATAGAGTCACCTTTATGCTCTCACTTTGTGGAAGAATTAATGCAATTCAAATGCCTGTTGTGCTCTCTGTGCTGTGCATCCTGAACTCCCTCATCATGCAATACACTTCACTAGTTTGATTTTTTTTTTCAAAATAAATCAAATTTGAAAAAAAAAAAAAGAAGAATGTTTTTAGTGATAAGGATGAGAAACCCAAGTGAATTGTGCATAAATGATTTACCTGCATACCGAAAGGAGTGTTTTGCTGTGTTAATTAAAAGATATATATCAGGGGACTTTTCTTTTTGCCAGCCTCCTCTCTCCTTGAGATTTGCATGGTTTCATCTGAAATAAAATGCTTCGTTCTCATAATAGCTTCTTCAGTCTTATAACTTTGGGAACAGACAATTTATTGAGAGCTGTATCAGTAAAAGATGAATTGTTAGATGTGTGTTCCACACAGTGATTTTATTCAACAGCTTAAAGATTAAGGGCAAGTCTTTCAGGGAAGTCCCCTGAGTTTGCATGCTTTAGTGTGTAGGTGTCCCTGGAGGACACTGGAAGTAGAAGGAAATGATTGTAACATGTCTTAAACTTTAATCAAATCTAATCTATGGTCACAGCTACTTAACAACTTTGATCATGATCATGTCATTGTGGCATAGTGTCACTACGGAAGAGAAATATGATTGTTTGGATGTCCTGGTTTTGCATTTCCATGCTTTACCAGGATCTGATTTATTTTGTTTTGTCTCAGTTTTTTTTTTATCTGCTCAGCCTATTCTGCTCAGATTGGAGACAGCTTCAAGAAGACAAAAGTAATATTTTAAAATTAAAATTACTGATACTGCTCTCAATCTTTGTTATTCGCATTCATATGTTGGGTTTGTGGGTTTTTTTCTGGGAATATAGAAGGTGTCACAAGAGCTCTCTTATGCTGAGCCCCTAGAATTAACAGAAAGGAACCTTTACAAAGGAAGAGAGGAGCTTGTGAAGAGTGGAAGGCTACAATACCTAGGTAAACAGCTGGACTTCAATATCAAAAGTAATCCTTCCTGGGCTGTAAAAGATTTAAAGGAGTTCTATCTAGATAGCTTCAAGGGAGAGAGAGCGTCAAATTTCCTGAAAAGATAAACACGAAGTATGTGACACTTTTGCACTTTTGCTAGTTTTGATGAAAGGACCAGAGGCTGTTATGTGCAGAGACAGTAGTAAAATTCTTCAAAGCCGGCACTGTGTCATGCCATACGAGAGAATATTGAAGAACTGTTAGAAGTGGGTTACCATGGTGTCGTATCTCCTATAGATCTTATTTTACAGAAGGTGCTGCTGGCCAGGAGGTACCACCTGTGTCCACAGAGGTTTGCAGGGAAGCCAGAGAACCTTCTTTGTGCAAGTCAGAGACCAAGAGTCCATTTACTGTGTATGACAGAGCAGAAGCGAGCAAAATTCTATTTTACCTCAAGCAACAGCTAAGCAAGTTTCTCAAAAAAGCACAAGTATTAGCTTCCATGAGTAAACTGTTAGTATTTTGCATGGGTAATGGAGGCAAATGTCAGATGTTCCTATTTCAGGAAATATTTCAGGCATTAAGTGGAGAGATCTGTTATCTAATGCTACTGGCGTATAGGAGGTGAAAACAAAGGAACTTCTGGAGGACTAGTTGAAAAGGTTTGGACCAACGCTTGGGAAGAAGAGGTGCATATTTTTTGTAAATCTGATGTAAATCTTACTTTAAATGTGTCATTTAACTTTAGGAAGGTTCATTGTCTCATCCTTTCTAATGCAGGGCTTTTAAAGATTGATTTCTTGCTCAAAGTAAAAACTAGAGACACAAACTCAGGTATGCTACCAGCGCAGGTTTCTCTGCTGTGTGCTGGACCTTCACCTGGTCTTTCTGGCCAGCAGAAATTCCCTCCAGTGAAAATACGGGTAACGCATCTCTGTTCTGTATCAAGCAGCTGTTGGAGTCTGTTTTATCAGCACCTTGCAGACATCTCACTGTTCAACAAAGTTTTTTGTTTCTGAGATCTCTGTACTCTTAAGGAAACCACCTAGGACACATCCACTTGGTAGATAGACACGGAGCTCTACACACATTCTTGTTTGCACTCTTTTTCTGAGGGTTCAGAAGGGCGTAATACACACGATGAGTGGATGTGCTTCATTCTCTGCCATATACTGAATGAATCTTTGAAAGCTTATATATGTCCTTACCTAGCAATTACTTCTAATGGCCAGTCTGTGGTAGTGTGCGCACCCTGTGTTCTGGGATATTCTGTACATGTTTGCAGAACAAGGTGACAGTCAGTAACTAAGAGCCACTTCTCCTCGCCCAGCACTGCTGGAACTTAGACAGGCTTTGGGGTACAGGGTTGGGTTTCTGCTACAGATGCAGGAAGGATTGCTATAGGATTGGGATTCCCAGCAGCCAGCTGTCTGAAGGGAATTTCCCTTCACATGGAGATGAATATTTCTCATTTAACATCCACCCAAATAATTTTAGGTGAACCAGGATGATGAAGATGATGACCATGGGACAGAGGTGAAAGGATTGTACATAAATTATGCCGGTTGTGCAGATGACTGCTTGTACGTAGCATGATTTGGGAAAGGTTGTTATATATGATCATCTTAAAGTCAAAAGGACAATTTGGAGAACTATGGGCAGGTCAGCCTCACTTCTCTCCTTGGGAAAATCATAGAGTGAGTCCCCTTGGAGCGCATTTGAGGGCACATGAATGTGAATGAGAGCCTTCAGCATGACTTTACCAAGGGTAAATCATACCTGACCAGCCTGTTCGCCTTCTGTAACAAAATGACCAGATTTGTGAATGAGAGGAGACCACTGGATCTCATGTCCTTCAACTTTAATGAGGTGAATGCTGTTCACTTCAGCTTTAGCAAGGCTTTCACCATTGTCTTTCATAATATTCATGCCTCTAAGTTGGGCACTTGCAGTCTGGATGGGGGAACAACTATATGGGTAAGCAGCTTTTTGGATGGTTGGGCTCAGAGGGTCATGGTTAATGGGTCATTTACCTTCTTCCTGGGAGCTGCTAACTCCTGGAGTGGGGTGCTGCAGGTCTGTCCCACCATCTCTCCTGTTTAACACCACTACCAGTGAACTGGAAGAAGTGGTGAAGGGCTCTCTTGTCAAGGTTGCCACCCATTTGGGGTGGTGGTACCAGGCAGTAGGCTCAATGCTGGGGCTGCCCTCCAGAGGGACCCAGACAGGCTGGCATTGGGGGGCGCCAGGAACCTTGTGCAATTCAGCAAGGAGAGCTGAATTCATTCCAGAAGACCATGGGGAAGCACCCACTAACTCTTATTTCAGATGTAAGAATCCATTGAAGCATTGGAGATGAGCTTGTCACTTCATCTGTGGGGATCATCACTATAAAGAAAAAGTAAATAAGCAGAGTAACCCTATTAACCTATCCTTAACCGATCCTGATATAAGTTTAGAGCTCTGGAGTCCTGCAGGGTTGTTTGGTTTTTTTCTTGCATAAAGGTATTCCATGATGATTTCCTGTCAAATACAAGCAGAGGAAAATGTATCAACAGCTTTCATAAATGTTTTCCTTATTCAGGTGCAGGAGAAGGGAGTCCCTGGATTATATAATTTATCTGAAGATTTATGCTTTGGTTTTGCTGTGCCTCAGATAAGTTCCCGGGTCCCCACATCTCATTTCTGATCAACTTTAGACAAATTCAAGACCCGACACTGATCTTTGGCTGCTGTTTTTTTTTTTTATTGATACTTTAGTGCCTGGGTATGAACAGAGCTGTTGGAAACACTGACAGTGGTAGGAAAAAGTCTGATACTGAAACACTGAGTTTCCTAAATACACTTCTGCAGCAATGGGATTTTCTGAGCTTAGTCGTCCATGTGACCGGAGCAACGTGGAACGTGTCTTCTTTGCAGTAGTGTTTTCATAATCGTAGTTTTCTTTTTATAGATCCCTTACCTCGGGAAACAGGAGATTTGGAGGGAAGATACTATATTTATCAGAAAGGAAGATGAAGGTTTTGATGAAAAGGATGAGAAGAAGCAGCATAAAATTGTGCACAGGCCTATATTGTGGGCCTCTGCCACCTTGTCCTCCCTGCCAGGTGTGAACTCCCAAGCTGGTATGGCCACATTTGCTGCCACTGCAATGCCTGGAGGTGTGCAGCTGGGCATAGCAGCAGCACCACACCTACCCAAACTACACTGATGTTACAGGCTCTGGGCAAAAATGAAGCTTTTCCTGCAGAGCTGAGCCTGGTCCAAGAGGCACATATGGGATGTCATCTGCCTTGGTGCACAGACCTCATGTCCTGGGACCTTGATGTGAAAGATTCCAGCACTGACCATGTTTGGCCATGGTTGTGTGCCAAAGTTTATACAAGAAGGAGTGGGGGAGTCCCACTTAACAGGTTTGTTGACCCACACAGGCAGGTTTGGGACTGTTTTGGGAGAAAGTTCTCCGTAGTAGGTGGCTGGTGGACATTATGTCCCTTCCTTGCTTCAGGATCCCAGAGGGGAGGTACAAGTGGCTGGCAAAGTCATGGAGCAGGAGAAGGGCACTTTAATCTTGTGGCAAAAATAGCAGCGGTGAGCCTTGTGGGTGGCACGAGCCAAGGATCAAATGAGCGAGTCCCTGTCTCCTCGTGTGCCCCGGAAGGTCGTGGGGCAGGGTGCTCCATAGTCCCAGAGGACGTGCAGACCACCAGTGGGTGTTTGTCCTGACTGCGGTAGCGTGCCTGTGAAACCACGGTGTATCGATTTGCTGCAATTTATCTGCTTTATGCTGATAGAGAGCTGTTTCTGCAGCTTCTGAATTTATTTAGCCCAAAGCAAAAGCAACCAGTTCTCTTGTGTATACTGGGAACCTACTGTAAGAAGCAAGAGTGGAGATGAACATAAATGAACACAAAGAACAGGTGCTGCTGTGGAAGACTGGGGATTGGGACTAAAGTGTCATTCACATGCATAAGCACGGTTCCCACTGATTTCTTTATCTCCCATCTCTGACTACCTACACGCACGGTATCTTATCACCCAGTCTGTGCTGTCCTTCCCATCCTTCTGTCCCCAGTTCTGCCATCAGATGAACCCCTACAGCTTTTACCGAAGCAAATTGGAATTTCAAATATGTTTTACAGGATATTTTAAGTCAGTAAGTCTGTTCTCACAAGATCCAGTACAACCAGGTTTTCATTTTTTGTAATAGTGGGTCCTGATTTTTCCTAAGGTTCTCATGATGCAAATGTCACCAGGCTTTTATGGGACTGGCCACATTACATTACCCTGTATGAGTCCCTCTGTCACGATGGAATGTCTTGCTCACGGTAACTGGGTAAGTGCAGGTTTGCCAATCATACCATGGAGAAAGTGTAAGACAATTGCTAAATACACCAACAAGAAAAATAAATTGGAGCCTGAATATTGGAATTGCTGCTTAAAATGTTAAAAATAATAGAAAAGTAGGATGGTAGAAATTTTAAAATTAAGTATTTATGAAAGAGCAGAAGCAAAGCTTGAAGTGAAGGCAGACAGATATCTTGAGGCATTTGTATCAAAAAACCTGTATCTGCTTCTGTGTCCTGTTACCCACTAGAGCAAAGATCCATTTATGTTTACTTGCCTTATATCAGATTAACTTCCAGTGTCGGCATCAAAACCTCTTCAGCTGTCACTATGTCATGATCCAAGGCAGAATCACAGAATGATATGGGGTTGGAAGGGGACTCTGGAGATCATCTAGTCCAACCCCCCTGCCAAAGCAGGTCCACCTAGAGCAGGTTGCACAGGAACGTGTCCAGGTGGGTTTTGAATATCTCCAGAGTCGGAGACTCCACCACCTCCCTGGGCAGCCTGTTCCAGTGCTCTGCCAGCCTCAGAGTAAAGAAGACCTAGATTTCCTGTTGTGAAAGACCAGACACTGACACCCCCCCGAGCCACTGTGCTCTGGCGTCCCTGCTCTCTCTCCACAACGCCATCCAAGGAACCACAGCCTCCCCTCTGACGCAGTTCTGCCCTGCAGTTCGCAGCTCAAGGCTAGACCTCTGCTAAACCCAGGCTTACCTGCAATTCCTGCTGGTCCCACGGAAGTCTTCATTCACACACAAAGTTAGGAGAGAGTCTGGAGACACACGAATTGAAAAACTTTTGGCCGCCCCCAGTCCCTTCCCAAGGGGCCACCCACCATCTCCTTTGCAGGAGCCAGATGAGTAAGTGTAGGTGAGATGCCGTGACACCGAGTACGCAGAGTAGAAGTCCTATTACATGTCTCCTTGTCACTTCCCCAGCAGACCTTGGGTTTGTTTTGCAGTTGATGAGCTGAGCCTCTTAGCGGGAGCACGAAGGAACGGCGTTAGTAGCTGGGGTAGCGGCACTAGTGTCTGGGGGTGTCCCACCTCCCCCTTGTGCAGGAATGAGCCCTGCAAGGGTTACATCTCACAGCCTTAGGCAAGCTAGGAAATAAAAGTGACGGGTAGCAGCTAGGGGCTGAGAGAGAGAGAGAGAAAGAAAGGGAGATTTAAAAAAAAAAGGTCCCTACAAGTGGGAAGTTGTAGAAGGATGTTGCAGCAGGGCTGTCAGAGCAGCCTGGGCAAACCCTGCTAATTTCAGCCTTTATCCAAACCTCTGTGGCACGCATCTCTGCCCCACGAGAGAAGCTTCTTCCTAGCAGTTAAGGAGCGGTCTTTATGTCCTCTAATTGCAGCAGAGACTCACCCTCTGATTAGCGAGAGGTTCCAGCTGTACCACAGTGCACGCAGCCCCAAGGATTATCCTTCTCTTCTTTTTTTCCTTAGGGTTTGTCTCCATCCCACTTGAGAAAGGCACCGTGGAGCTCCAGAGAGGATGCCGTATGTTTCCAAGCCCTCACTTGGCTCTTCTTCGCGCTCACAAGCTCCCGAGGCTGCTGTCTGCTGCCGGCGCCATCGCTCCCTGCAATTCGGTTGCTTGAGTGAACTTCACCGTTCATCCACCCTGGCTTCATATGGATGCAGCAGCTGTGGAGAGAGGCATCAGCAGGAAAAAAAAAATCATTTAATCAGCCTGCTGGAGTGGGTTCCCAGCCCCTTTTCTGTGCTCACCACCGTCACTGTGCAGGCAAAGCACTCCCTCCTGGTCTTCACCTGAGCTGGAGTACCTGAGGTGCAAAACAAGGAGGTGAAGGCCAGTAGCTGTAGCACCACCGGGATGCTGGTTTCACACAGGACCCCTGCAATCTGGGATAACCACACCATTCCAGGTGTGCGTGTGTGCTGCCAGCCGGTTCAGCTGGGCACCGCGACCGGTAAGCTGTTGAATTGCAAACCGGCTTCCCGTGGTAGAGAAGACACCTTTTTTGAAAAGTGAAATTTCACTCTCTGGTACATCTGAAGCACAAGCGAGCTGCTCTCAAGCCAGAGCCCTTAACAGAAACATTAGACATGAAGAAGTTTTCCCGATGTCTGGTGGCAACCTTAATTCTTGAAATACAGCTCCTCGGGCTTCCTGCTCCCCAGCCCCTGTCCCCCTGTGCAGAGGGCACAGCTCAGCTGGCTTTTGAGCTGTGCAATCAGAAGATATCTTCGAGTCCCTTATGAACCACAACTTTAATTCTCAGGCTGGGTGGCATGGAGGCAGGCCAGAAGGAGAGCTGGCTGCCCCGTCTTTTCCCTTAATGTCGGCGTTTTCAGCTCTCCCCCTGCCTCTCTCTGTGCCCGCAAAGGGATGGCGATCTGCAAGTTCACAACCCCCAGCTCAGTGGGGCCTGAGATGTTGGTGCATCCCTGTAAATTGTTTGTAAAGCTTTTTTTGGGCAGGTCTGAACTCGGTATTATGTAAGTTTTTCGTTTCTTAAAAATAAGCAATTCATCAAACAGGCAGTATTACAAGTGCTTTAATGAAATGTGTACGGGATGGGGTTTTCTGAACAGCCAGGTCCCCCTTTGAATATTGATGTTCTTGGTCCAGCTCCACTCAAGGAGCTTCTCTAACTTCTCTACTTCTTTCTTCCTCTGCAATGTGTTAGGAAAATAAAATTTTAAAAATTGCGGTGGTGTTAGGACAAACGAGATCCCCTATTTTTAGAACAGTTGTTACCTGAGAACAACTTATTACAACAACTCATTCCCTGAGAATTTCTGGGTGGTCTGGAAAAATAAGTTTCTCCTTCCCCATCTCTATGTACAGGTGAAGGCTGAAGTACAGAGGTGGTCCAGGGGGGTGCAGCAAGCTGGTGGGAGGCTGCAGACGGAGCAAGCTGGGAACCTGTAGCACCCTCAGAGGAGGGCAGAGCAGATGTTTTGGCAGCCAACATATATTTAAATGGGACTGTCATTACTTTTCCCCCTTGATCTTGAGGTTCGGCTAAAATATATATGTATATTTTCGATTTAAAACACTGTTTAGCAGGCAGGACACTTGCTGGAAGGGCTGGCCAGGAGCCCTAGGGTGCCATGTCCTCTGCCTCAGCTGAGGGACAGATTTCTCCAAGCACGTTGTCCGGCCAGCCCGGTACCAGCAGCCATCCTTCCCCTCCCCAGGCGGCGGTGGCCAGGCTCTCCTGCGAGCAGCCACGCTGCGGCACGAGGCACCTGGGGGAAGCCACATGCTGTTGGGCTCCCATCTTTGGTTATTTATCATCTTGCCTCAAGCCTGAGCTGCCGGTCCCTACATGGACATCTCTCTAGCTTTGCCGTTATTACTGTTCCTCTGGAGCCTTTTACTTGTCTCCTTCATATTCTTGGGGAAGTTACTATATTAAGATAAATTCTTTAAATTCTCTGGATAATATACAGCTCTGGTGACACGGCCTAAAGATTTTATTGGCGACCGTTATCTCTAACTACAGATTCTTTTTTTCTCCACAATTCCTTCCCTCTGGCTTGGTTATGGAGAGGCCCTTGATGAGGCAATAATTTTCTCATAAAGCTGTTTATGATTTTGTTCTTTCAGCCCGTAGGAGAAGGAGAATCACCGCCTGAGAAGGGCGTTCAGAGCCAGGTGCCGAGCTTAAAAGTGTGCTGCAACTTTGGTACAGGGAGAGGGTGAAGCAGGAATTGCTGGATGAAATTCCCCAATTTGTGCCATGCAGAATTCATGGCCGGAGGGATTTCCCCTGGCATTACTTTTAACGAGTGGCGTTCTTTTCAGTCCCCTGCTTTCTGCATTAGCAGCACATGGGCAGGTGTTTGGTGTTACTGCAAATAGCCACTACGAGATGCAGTCCTGCTGCTTGCTAGCACCAAAGGGATGTGACAGAGCATGGTTCCTGCTTCCATGAGGAGTTTCTTCATGTCTCTGACTGTATAACCAAGAGTAGTAGACTGTATTGCCAAGAGTAGGCAAGGAAAAGTTTCTGTCAGTTCAAGGTACTATTTTTTAATAAGCCTCCCAGCTCCTATATGGCAGAGTGATGTAAAAAAGAATTTTTGTCTGGAAACCTCCGTTCCCAAGAGCAGTTAGGAGCTTGGGAATGTAGTTTCACAGGATGGTCAGTCCAGAGCCGTGCCTCTTAGAGCTGGGATCAGACTGGCCAGCAACCAAGTGGCACAAGTCCCTGCTCTCATCTAAAGCTCCTTTTCTGGCTCAAACACCTTCCGGAAATTTTGCCAACGTGGCTCTGGGATGCAAGAGGATATGACTGATTGTGCCAAAGCCACCAGTGCTTTTGCTGTGCCCAGTCACCAAGTCCACCTTGCACCTCCTCTCCTTATTTTGCTCCTCAGCTGGCTGAGCCCTGACATCCTTCCATGCTTTAAAACGCTGGGCACTGGCCATCTACATTTTCTGTGGACACATGGTGCAGGGGTCTCTCCCTAGTTGAAGGGGGAGCAGGCTCTGGTGGCTGCTACAAGCCTGTGCAAGTGCGTGTGTGCAGACACCAAACCCACAAGGATGTAGCCCTGATCCCAGTGTGCACGGTGATGTGGATGTGGCATTAACACTGTACAGATGTTTCAGCATCTGTCAGGACCTGGGCCAGTGGAAAAGCTCTAACAGAAGACAGGAAAGGACTATGAATCATAGAATCATAGAACTGTCTAGGTTAGAAGGGATCTTTCAGATCATGGTGTCCAACCATCAACCTGACACTGACTAAAACATCACTAAACCATGTTGCTACGCACCACGCGTACCTGTCTTTTAAATACCTCCAGTGATGACAAGTCCACCACTTCCTTATGCAACCTGTTTCAATGTTTGATAACCTTTCTGATATAGAAATTTTTCCTAATATCCAATCTAAACCTCCCTTGGTGCAACTTGAGGCCATTTGCTCTTGTCCTATCACTTGTTATTTGAGAGAAGAGACCAACCCTCCCCTGGCTGCAACCTCCTTTCAGGTAGTTGTAGAGAGTGATAAAGTTTACCCTCAGACTCCTTTTCTCCAGGCTAAACAACCCCAGCTCCCTTGGGCTGCTCCTTGTAAGACTTGTTCTCCAGACCCCTCACCAGCTTTGTTACTCTTCTCTGTACTCGCTCCAGCACCTCAATGTCTAAATGAAGACTGCTGCATCTTCAGCACGGCATCCTGCTCCACGCTCCATGGCTGGGGAACATGTGAGGGCTTTTCTATGCCTCTGTTTCCTCACAGCTTTCCCTTTGATCACCAACAGCCCTTTTCTGTGAAGGAGGGGCTGAATCCGAGGGGCAGAGGCACCACAGTTTCATGAGAGGCTGCAAAGCCAAACATAAACTGTCCTGGTCCTGGCACCCAAAGAGAAACCCAAGCTGAAGGGACGAAGAAGGCTCTGATGACCGAGTTGCAAGTTTGTGTGTGTGCAGACACCAGCCCCACGAGGACCGTAGCCTTGAGCCCTGATGGCAGGATGGCATCTGACTGCCTGGGCCAAGGTACCTTGACCTGAATCATGGTTCTCACAGAGTCTCTGGCCACCACACCCCCACCTCCTTTTCCTTGCCATCCTTTCCCTTGCCCTTCCCTTGCTTCAGGATTTCATGCATTTTGGAACTGCCTGGAGAAGCTCTGGTTGTTGGAAGGGTTTAACCGAGTTGTGCATCCTCACCTCCCAAGTGAAGAAAGAGCTGAGGGCAGGAGAAAAATGGAGTCCTCAAGGGTAGTACATCAGATGTTTTTACTGGAAAAGCAAACTGTAGTACTATGTTACACTTATTAATGTACTAGGTACAACAAAATAAATTACCTAATCTATTCATCTATTCTCTGATGAAAACCTACTGGTTTGGACTGGCCTCATTTTCTCTTTGTCTGCAGCTTTCTGATCGCATCCTATTTAATTTCCCCTTTCATTGAGAAGCCATTCTTCCAAATGTGAGCATTGTTAGCGTGCTCTGCCTAATTAGTTACAATAATCTTTGTTGAGGGAGGCTGAATTCAGAGAAATCCAGCAAAAACTGCTATTTTTATTCTCCACCACTAGCCTTGTCTATCAGGATAGTTTTTGTTGTTAAACCACATCTGGGAAAATTTCTGTAGCCCTAAGGCCACTGGTAGGGGCAGCAGGCATGGAAAGCATCCTGCAGCTTGTGAAGGAGGACGAAGGCAGGGATGGGTGCCCTCCTCCAGGTGTTGGCAACCAGCAGGGACCTTGCCCGAGGGTTAGTTGATGGTGTACTCCTTCCAGAGGTGATGTTACAGCATTGTATTTACAGCACCTGAAGGGTCGCACCATCCACCTGCTGGTAGGACATGTCAAAGAGATTTTAGGTCCCCCTGTTTCTCTCGTCAGCAGGAGAGCTGCCACTGGTGCCCCACGGTGGCACAGTCCACTCCACCTGCATCGGATGGCCTGCAAGCAGTGCCCAGGCTGGGTGTTTTTACAGTTGTTAACTTTCTTGTGGGGTTTATTTACACTCATATTTTCCTTACTTGATTTTTCGATTGTTGCCCTTCCTGAAAATACTTTTTGCAGATGTTTACACCCTAGGCTTGATGGAACATGTTCTGCACCTGCACAACCAGCCCTTCCCGTGGGGGCTACCAGGCTGGCACAGAGGTACCGACCCCGCAGTAGGACCCAACAAGGATTTGTCCCCTCAGGTCCCACTGTGCAACCAAGCTGGTGGCCAGGCATCCTCCTGAAAGATGTTTTCTTGCAGAAACAGCACGTTGTCTGATATGTAACTGCACCTTTGAGCCTTCGGTGCGCGATATGCAACTGGGTTGGACCTGGCAGATGATCCAGCTCTGGGTGGACCTGGCACTGCTCTTGAGGAAGGCACATTGAAGCCCACGCCCTGTACTTCCGAGGCTTTGGACACCTCAGGAGCATTGGATTTACATGGCAAGGCAGCAGCAGCTCTGCTGGCTGTGCAAAGGCAAGCCATAGGCATGCAAGCCGTGAGCCAGGTTATGAGGGCTTTTCCTAGGATTCAAGACAGCTTTATAAATGAGCCGTAGAGAAAAATGGCTGTAATTTTGCAGAGCTCACTCTATATAAAGGTGGCATTTACCCAGAGAAGCACTGTTTCCACAGTACACAGAGAACTGGAATACGCTGTTAGATTGATCCCTTGTAGCTGAAAATTACCATTGCTGTTCAATTGCATACAGACATCTTAAATTATTAATGGGATTCCTGCCTGAGGGTAAACATTGTAGATTCACATTCTGAGATTTTTAAGACCTCTTTGATGGCTCACAACTAGGGCTCTTAAATACAGTTATTTGCTTTATACATCTTAAACAGATCAATATCAACTGAAGGAATATCAGGGGGATAGAGACTGAGAGTAAAGGAGTAGGAGTAAAGCCACCACCAATATCCCTTGGGTCGTAAGGGATTTTTAAATCCAACCTAGGTTTCGTCCCTTAACTTAACTGCAACCTTGTCACCGACCAACCCCTGAATCCCGGGTGACATTCATGCAGTTGCACCCGGCACATATGCTTTAAGCCAAAAGCAAGCTGTCACCTTGAAGCAAACCTTTTTCAGCTGCTTAACTTGTCTGGGAAAGGGAACTCTAAAGCTGTTCTTTTTTTCTGACTAAAAGCAGGTTGTGAAACGCTACTTTAATAAAAAGCCCCGTTTCACTTTTCTGCTGAAAAAAGACTTTAAATTTTCCAGGACAAAGTAGCAGGTGTTACACACAAGCAACGAGACTCCCCGTAGAGCGGTTCAGGAACCAGCCCCAGACCCTCACGCCCCATCGCTCTCACAGTCGTGGATGTCCCATGGGCTGTTTTCCAGAGTACCGAAAGCCTGCAGCCTACGAGCTGGGAAGGAGATGACCACACATCCACACACGTCCCTTGCAGTAGGAATGCTGTCCTGGCAGTCCCACTAGCTCTTGGTCACCCACAGGACTCGTCTTTACTCCCCCCTCTCCATATGGGAAGCTATATTTCATTCCTGGATGCAAACGGCTCCTTTTTTTGAAAAGACACACTGCTAGAGATGACACACGGGGCTTCAATCTGCCTCTTTGTCATTGTGCTACACCTTGATTAGGCACCGGTGTCAGTTGCTGTTGTTCTTTCTACTCTTCTCCTCGCATCAACTTCTTAAAGCCAACCGTCACATAGGGAAAGTCAGGCTGAGGTGGAAGAAGCTGCTTTGCCTTCTCCTTTCCAGGTTCCCGTTCGTGCTATTCCTCCTTTTGCAGCTGTCTTGGGGTAAGGTTTCATAAGATGGCGTGAGCCAACGTAACTGCTCGCTGCTGCCAAAAGGGGACGGTTCCCATCCCAATTCCTGGCCGAAGTTCCCACCACCGCCTCTACTAGGTATGCCACGCACCGGGGCTCCTCTCTGGGCGAAAGCAGCAGGAAGGTTTTTCATGTCAGTAGGTAAAAGGGGACAGGAGAGCGTCTGAAAAGGCGCAAGGGAGGTGGTGGATGGTGTGGCCAGCAGCAGGAGAAGTGGGACCAACTCCTTTTTCTCAGCTGCAGGCAGCTCTGCCGGCTCCGCTGGGCGTAAAGCTTCAGCCTCTGACCGCAGCCCAGCTTTCTGCCTTCTGCAAGTGCTTCTCGGGTGCCACCTCCCTCCACGCAGAAGGGAAGAGTCCTCAGGGTGGCAGACACTTCAAGGCACTGTGTGCCGTGCATGGAACCAGGAGCCCGTGCTCGCAGGAGAAATTCAAGGGAGAATTTCAAGATTTCCCTTTTGGCAAGATGGTGATATTTGCTAATACAAACCCAGTCATGCAAAAAGAAAAGCTCTTCTCCAAACAAAAAGGACACATAAGCAGGGTTGTACAGCTTTGAAAAGTACTTATCTTACGCTTAGACTCTGAAGTATGGCTCATTTTAAATCTTGTAAGTAGCAACTTTCTCTTCAGGGATCCCACTGAAAAGAGAGACCAACCCAGCTATTTTATTTTTAATCCAGGCTAACCCTGTGCAGGCACTGGCATATTCTGTTTTATATGAGGAGTCATTCTCGCCGAATTAACTCATACTTTTGCTATCTATTCCGTTCAATCTACACATTTCTTTACGCAACCCTGCTGCCCTCTGACTTCCCAACAATATTGGAAAAGTTCAGCGCTGAAGTAATGAAGATGGTGATTTAGTGTGCCCTGCAGGAAAAAAAGAAAAGATTAGCCTTCTGACATTGTGAAGGGAAGTGTTGTTATATTTGATGCCTCGTTTGCCACAAACAGCGTCTTAATACAAGCATGTTTCACAATATGTTAATCTTAAATCAAGCATGTAATTATTAAGACTGATGTAACACACCTAGAATCATGGCACAGTAATTAGTGTTCCTAGTGTCGCTAGTTCAGAGCATTTCCAAATGAATGGTGGTATTCAGAGATGTGATCTGGGATGTTTCCAATTTCCAGACAGTAAATGAGATCATTCCATCCATCCCAATGTCACCAAAGATGTGGTTTGATGTAACATACCTAAATGTATTCAGGATTTGAAAATGAGAATGAATTAAGCAGATTTTCTAGTCTAAATAGATTGGTTTCAAAGCTCGTGTTTGAACCCAGTATTAAATGGATTCTGTGGCATTGCAGTGTGGTCCGTACACGGTGAACTTGTATAGCTTAAGGTTCAAGGGTAATCAAATACAAAAAAACCCCACAACCAAACCAACACCAGTGTTGCTTTTGATGGAATTACCTCTTAAGAAACTTTTAGGAGGTAAAATATCACACTGGCAAAGCATGACAATTCAAAATTCCCCAGGAAAAAAAAAAAAAAAGGATAAGGGATGTTGGTTTTACAATGCTTTTGAAGACTGAAAACTCAGATCTGATCCCTAAAGACTTATTTAGCTAGACTTGACATTCAGGCCCAGAAGGCCAAGCCATTTAAAAGTCTGGGACTTCATTTTTAGCCAGCCATTCCTACATTACAAATGCACAAATGCCATTCAAAGTTGACCTAGAAAGAATTACATGGCACCAATACCGTAACATGAATCCATCTTCAGGAGTTGTTACACAGTTCTGATTTTGTCTAATACATCACACTTGTAAAGCTGAGGTTCAGAAGTGATGGTGTAGTAATTTGTTAGCGCTAGAGTGCAAAAGCTATCTGACAGAAGGCAGGAAAATCCAAAGCTGTGATACTTCAGCCATCTATCGGGACTTCAAAAATAGCTACCAAAAAATCCCCCAAACCAAAGGAAAGTGCTTGAGCACTTTAAATACATTGCAGTCCACAGTGTGGATATCAAGGTCAGCAAGGTCAGGCTATTAACCATCACCAAATCAGAGGTATTACAAACACTTTTCAGACATGTACATGGTCCAAACCCTTTGGTGGTATAAATCAACCTGATTAGAGTCTAGGAGGTAATAAATGATCTACTTAAATCACGAAACCCTCCCTGGCAAGTCACTCTCCATCAAAGACATTTGCAAGTGCCGTGGGCTGGCTGCCAGGACTTCTTCGCTAGGCAAAGCTAGAGCAGAGGGTATGCAGAACATGGGGGTGAAGGCGATGGACATGCAGGTTCAAGTCTTCCATGTGTATCAGGACTCCCACCTTTCGTGCCCCTCATTTATTATTTCACTGAGCATTGAACATGTTCTTCTCAGCAGTGGAAAAAAGGAGCAGATTTTTTGCCAAAGAGGCTATTAGAGGAAATATTTCTCCTTTGGCTATCACCTGATACAACCAGGTCTTACACTTGCCAGATGACTTACAAGAGCCTGCATCCCTGTGCTTGACGTCCTCCAACACACGTGCTGAACCTTACCCACTGTTAGTTTGTCCCAAGCCATCCTGTTCAGCAGCTTGCTGCTTCTGTAAGGAACATCACCACCTCCTGGTTCACTAAGACATCACTTGGTTACTAGACAAGACTCAAAATGGAAATAAAAAAAGTTTGTGTGATGAAAGTAAAATGTTAAGCAAGTGCAAAGTGTTAGCCCGCTTACAAAAGGCTGTGCCTGCCACCCATCCTTTGTTTTAGCTGTTCTCTTCTCCTCTTTAACTGTTCTCTCTGCATGGCACAGCTTTACTTCAAAAAACATCTCTTTAGTCAGGAATCCTGTTCTCACCTTTATTTTTCCTGTTTGCTCGTGGACATCTTATGGTTCCTCTTGAAGTGCTGCAGCACATTGCTCTGCAGATGCAGAGCACCTCCGTCTTGTGCTGATGCTTAGCCATTCACTACATCACTTTTTTTCTGACGATGTGAGAATACTAATGAAGTATTTTTTTAAATGTGAACTGTCTGAGCAGCGAGTCCTTGATCTGCCAGTTTTTCCACATCTATTTACCCCTTATCTCAAGAGTCAAGCAATTTACAACCGGCAGCTGACTTCCCAACATTTTGTGAATCAGGCATACAGAAGGAGCCCTCTGGGACAGCACTTATTGGTTTGTCTTCCCAGAGACAATAGGAACCTTTACTGTGAGCTGCATGAAAATTTGCCACTTACACACTCTAAAATGCCCGACTTTTGACACGTTTCTATTTGTGCGATTCATATGATGCCCTCAGTATCTGCAGGGGCTGCACGTGACTGTGATAACACGGATGTCTGACCTGACACGCCAAGTGCCAGGGAATTCTCTAGCACAGCATCAGTCTTTAAGTTTCGTGAGAGAAGCATGCTTTAGGAGGAAGCAGAAAAACTAATAAAGTCACCATCGCAATGAGCCTCATTGTTTCATTTCAACTTTGTTATCACCAGCCCAGTCTTGACCTCCTTTGGCAATTTTTTCAGATTTCTCGCAAAGGCCTAAGCGGTGAGTTGTATTACTCCAGACCTGACCTTTGAAAATCAATGCTAACATCATTTGAGGAGAGTAAACAACAACAGTAAAACTATTTTTTATTTAAAGGATTTTTGTCCCTCTTGTGCAGTAATCATTCCCGCTAATGTGGTAAAAATTGAAGGAGCCGCACATCTCTGTCTTATATTGACTACTAAGTTCAGAGTGAAGTTCTGCAGACCTTGGATTAGGCTGCAGGAGAAGCAACAGGCAAAAACAAGAAAGGGAAGGATGAGCAGGTCTGTGCTGTGAAAGGCACAGGGCTAACAGCAGTTTCCTTGTTCTCTTGGCAGCTTCATCCAAGTGGAGAGTAGTTCAAGAAATGCCTCATGCTTCAAGTGCTCCCCCTGTCACCGGGCACATGAGAGCAGCAAAGGACCACAGCCCTGTTCAGTGGGACACTGCTGCATGCCAGCCAGATTTAAGATCAAGCAATATGTGATGTGTATAGGATGGGAATGACATATTTGCTCAGGGCTGGAAACATTTGGAGCTCCTGGCTAACGAAGAGCTCTTGGCTAATAAGAGTCCTTCCTTAATTCTGACTTCCCAGAGGACATACGAGGGAGGTGGGTTTGCAGAAGTGTCCAGTTAGTGGTGGCATGCTTCTTCATGTTTAACCGCGTTTTGGAGCAGGCTGTCCTTGGACTGATGACACTGTGAAGTTGTGGCAGACATTTCTCAGGGGCACCTCATCCAGATCCCTGCCTCACCTCTCTTGCACACTTTTCTGAGGCCACTACTGGAGTGAGGAGGCAGGGAGGCTGACACCAGCCATTTCTAGGGTGATCTTGCATGTGCACAAGTATGAGGTTTTGTGGCATGTCTGTGCACAGAGTATGCGGTGCCACCCTAGAGCTGATGCACTGATGGTCCCTCAGGCACCCCCTGCGTGGCAGAAAGGTGTCAGAACCACCACTGGCTAGTGTTATTAGGGAGGTCTTTTTGGTCTAACAAGTCCATCACACAACCCCAGAGGGATGGCATCAGCTCCTGTGTTTCCTCCTGTGTTTCCCTCTCCCTTGTCTCCCCCTGTCCTGCTCTGCTTGTGAAGAGGAATTACCCAGCAGGATGGTGATCCACAGGGTGGCAACCGCACGGTTCCAGCCTGTGTTGGCGAGCAGCTAGCTGTTGTCTGCTTTGGGCTGTTTTGGAGCTTTTCTGAGTGAGTTATCTGTATGGCTTTCAGTTAAAACCCACAACTTCTCCCTGTTAAGATGATGTCTCTCCTCCTATATAGAACTGTTTCTCAACTGTTACAGTAAAAGGCACACAACTGACACATTTACACCAGATCCACCTTCATTTCAGGTGGGTTATGGAGAAATGTTGGGTTTGTTCCAGGCAGAGACTACTCTCTCTCTTTCCTAACAAAATTTTATGCTTCAATTGCCGGCAGAGAGGCACGTGGTGAGACTCCCCGTGGTGTTTTCCAGAACAGACCTGGGCAGGCTGGAGTCCTCACAAAGCAGTATGAATGGTTCTCCTCTCTCTTAGATGACGAGACTGCTTTTTCTTGCAGACCTGCTGAGCAGGCACCCTCAATTCCATAAGTGTCAAGGCTCAGTTTGACAGCACACACTGTATTTGCTGGGGTTCAGCTTTCTTAAAGGAGATTTTGTCCTACCTAAGGTGTTTCTGTAGTGCCTCTCTACATGCAAAGCCCAAAGGGAAATTACCAGCTCTCCTCTTCCTGGGGCTGCACTGATGTAACACCGCTTCTCCTCTATCCCAGTGAGAGCAACCTTGTACTAAATATTTGTTTAGAGCCTTCATTATTTGAAAAAGGCTGGTTGCATTTCCTAATAACTGGTGTAGGTTTATACTGTGGGCATCTTCTGATGAAGACTGTCCACCTTCTGAAGGTCAGCGCAGACCAGTGGACAGTGCTGCTCTTAGGTTCTTCCTGTAGGTTGCACCCGTTAACCATGAGAGAGGTTTTAAAGAGTATACTGATGTTTCGATAAAGGAGGTTTTGCCCACATGGTAGTGCAATCAAACCATCACATCACTAGGGAAACGCAAAGCAAGACTGCTCTGAGCACTGAGGTCACACAAAAGGTGCATTTTAGAGCAACAGCTGACCGGGAAGCTGACTGTAGGAAACCAACCACTTTGGTTGGAAGTGGGAAGAAGCACCTCTTTTTTTCCAAGTGTGTAGAAACCCATATTCTCCACAGATGCTGCAGAGCAGTTTGTGATAGATCACGTGTTACTTTATTAACTATTCTGACAGCAATTAAAAAAAAAAGAAGAAAAAAAAAGTGCTAGTATAAACTAGACCCCATTCCCTGTACCATTCCCAGCCATTGCTTAATGGTGCAGTTTTTCCTGCTTGAAAGATGCACATGAAACAGATGCTGCAGTGTCCTGAGCTGTAGGATGCCCGTGTGTACAATTTGTTGGAGGGTACCTCAGGGAGGGAGACTCAAGCCAATCAACACTAACAAACGCTGTAGGCTACTCTTTAAAGTACTTTCAAAGTGTCTGTCCTTTGGTCTGAGGAGCATTAAATAAATAGGAGCACCTTCCACCCCAGAGAACTGTCCCATAGAAATACTCAAAAGTTGTAACTGCTGATATGCAATGGCAAAGCGGCTGTTGCAGCTTTCACTTCAGTCTTAATTGTAGAGAAAATTGTTCCCCAAAAGCCATGGTGGAAGCAGGCCAAGGGCAATTTAATTGAAAGGCCAGGGAAAAGCTGAGAGTCAGGCAGGAGTGCAGAGGTTATGGTGGTGTGGCTGCAGGGGATGAGGATACTAAAAATTCTGTATCTGAAAGGGGGAATGGGGAGAAAAAAAGGACAGAAGTTGACAAAATTCAGCAAAGAGAATGGGCAAAGAACAGTTACAATAATTAGAGTCTTGTTTTAGCAGGGCTTTACAAAATAGAGGGTAAGAGGAAAGGAAGGTTGCAGAGCTGGAGCGACCCCAGCGAGGACGCGGCGGGGACCTCGGGTGCCGGGAAGGAGGTGGGATGCCATCAATGGGCACTGCAGTCCTCCAAATGCTGCCACAGAAGGCGTGTGAGCTGCCACCGGGGCTCAGTCAGTGGTCATTCAGGGTATAAAGTGTTTAGGAACGACTCAGCAAGAGCTCACTCCAGCCGGGCAAGGGTGCTGGAAATGTCAGGAAATACCCTAGGGTGAACCCTGGGGTGGGGGTGTCTCAGCTGGCAATGGGAAATGCTGCAGATAACAGTGCCACATCTAAGCTCCGCGAGTCACAGTACTGGGGCTTCGCCAGCAGCTGTCTGGCCAAGATGGCCATCAAGGCTTGGAAAAACTAAGGGGATGAGAAAGGCCGGGAGGGTAGAAAACGCGATATATTCCAGCGATCCCCGTGCCAAGAGGGAATCATCACAACGGAGCCTGGTGCAGAGGCTAAATTGTTAGGCAACGTGGGCACACGCATGGGTAGTCACAGCAAGTCACCAGAAAACTCAGAAGATGTGATTCGCAATCCAATCTTGAGGGGTACGCTCAAGGCCTGGGTCATACTCAATTTAAACATCCTGACAGGAATGAAAAGGTTAAAAAAACAGGTTAAAAAAAAGTTCATGACAATAGTGTTTTTCTCATGTAAAAGTGAGAAAGCTTGTTAAAAGCTACAGCCAAAGGTGCCTACTGGGACTGAGATGCCTTATGGACACTGCATCAGAGGATGAAAGGAAAAATATATTTTAAAGGAATCAAATGAAGCTACACTTCCATGTTTTTAAACAGTAAAGAGCACTACTAGAAGTTAAGTAAATAAATAAGTAAATTCCTTCAGAAAATGGAAGACAAGTCGTAATGTCAGTGATACAGAAAAGGGTAAGCTCTGGCAGACTAAATGTGAAACCACAGAATGACAGGCCAAAAAAGATTCCTCAGAATTGGAGAGCAAAAAAATCTATAGAAGCCCTTGAGGGAGTTCAAACCCTTTCTTTGCAGAAATCTGTCTCAGATTAATGTGCCAGTAGAAAAAAAATCTAGACCAAACTGATAGCTGGGGGGGCTATGGCAGGGAAAGTCGAGGACTTCAGAGGTGGAGGTGCCAGATCCCTGTGGCGTGTCACCTCCTGGAGGCCTCTCTGTGCAGGGATGGAGTTGGCTGATGTGGCACCTCTCTTTAAAATGGCCAGTCCAGAGATCACCAAGGTGGGTTGGTTTTCTGGAAGACGGTCTGATTGTCAGGCTAATAAGAGACAGAAGTAGGAGGCACATGGATGAATAGGACATGCAGGGAAGAATCAATGTGGATTTTGACAGGGGAGTAATCCTATTTCATAGGGTGTTTTAATCAAGACGATTCTTTCAAAGCTTCTTGATAAGCTCCTTTATCCAAGATTTTTGAAGAAACAGGTATACAGGAAAGTTTTAAAAACAGCTTTAAAAATAGGGAGTAAAAGTAGGGATAAATAAGCAGCTGAAAAGAGAATGTGGGTGAAGTCTGAAAGAAATTTATGTTGTCACCTACATTATTCAAAATACTTGTAAGCAGTGTATGAAGAAAAGCATCCGTAGTGAGGTGAGAGGGTTTGTTGGTCATACAAAATTATCCGGAGTTATCTGAACTGAAACGAGTTGCAGAAGCATCCCATGGTACTGATTAGCTGGAAATAAAACCAGAGATAAAATTGCTGTAATTATGTTCAGGGTAATTCACATAGGGAAAACAGTCTTAACTACATACATATACATAATGACAGGCTCTGCATTTCCTTTCACCACATAAGAAAGATCTGGTAGTGTTTGCAGACAGGTATTTGAGAATATCAGTTCAGTGTTAAGTAGCAAAGAGACTCTTGGTAATTACTAGGGAAAGAAGGAAGAACAAAACGGGGTGCATCATTACGATATAAATTTATGATGCATCCTCTTTTCATATACTGTCATCTCATCTCAAAAGGTTATAGTTGAAATGAAAAAGAGGTACAGAGAATAACTAGAATTTGCTGTTTAGATCCGCTTCATAAAAAGTACTGAACAGAGTGTGATTCCTCTACTTGTAAAATAGATGATTGAGGAGAAATATCATATCGCTCTATAAAACTGTGTGCTGCACAAGAAAATTTATTCGCTGTTTTTCACAGAACCAGGGGTCACCACATGAAACAGCTGGAGACCAGCAAACAAAAAGGAGTACTTTTTCACCCAGTGTATATTGAATTTGCGGAGCTCATTGGCAAGGGATGCTGTAGAAGCTGAAATTATGAACAGGTTCAAAAATAATGGAACAAACTAATGCAAGGAAAACAGTCAAGGCTGTGGAAAGCCAGCGTGCACACACATGCTCTGGCTGGGGAGCAGATCTAGGGCAGCAAGCTGGGCAGGAGGTGGCAGCAAGACCTGGCAGCAGAGGTGACCAGCAGCATCCAGGGCTGTGTCAGCAGGAGCCCTGCCAGGAGATGAGGGCAGGAGTTGTCCCCTCTGCCCAGCACTCCTTGTTAGACCATGTCTGGGTACCATTGCCAGTCTGGTGCCCCCCAGTGCAGGAAAGATGCTGATGAACTGGAGTGAGTTCACCTCCACAATGCTCAGGGCTGGAGGATGTCTCCCCATGAGCAGAGGCTGGGGCAGTGGGTCTTGTCCACCCTGGGACAGAGGCAGCTTCGGGGGCACCTCACAGCCACCCCAGTGCCTATGGGGAGGGATGAAGGAGGACAGCCAGGCCCATCATAGCTGTGTGGCAGGGAAACAAGGTACTGCAGGCATGAGCTGGAATGAGAGGGGTTCTGGCTGGCCACTGAAACTTCCCCTGATGAGGACAGGCCGGGGTGCAGAGGGACGAGCTGCCCACAGAGGTTGGGCAGGCTCCATCCTTGGAGGGTTTCAAGATCCCGCTGGGCAAAGGCCTGAGCAACTTGGTTGACCTCACAGCTGGCCCTGCTTGGAGCAGGGGTGCATGAGGAGCCTCTTGAGGTCCCTTCCAACAAAAATTGCCCAGTGGTCCCACCTGAAGGTCCTATGATCCTAATTCCTTTAGCTAGAAGTTGTCAGAGATCAGAAAGCTGTATCGGGGAAAATATGATATTGGATAAGACTGTCCTCGAGTCAGTCTCAGTGCTTCTTTTTATTTTTTTCTGTGTTCTTAGAAAGAAATAAGTGTAGACAGGAAAAAAAAAAAGGTAAATTTAATGAAAAAGGGGATTCTGGAGCACAATTCCATGAGAAGAAGCCCTGAAGCCTGGGAGTCACCTGAGCTTTGTGACAAAACAAAACTGTAACTGCACTTGACACACCACTACCCTGCAGAGCTATTGCAAGGAAGAGAAAGTAGTTTAAGGCATCCACTGCATCTTGTGCATCCTCAGCTGGTTCCTTTCACAAGTTCCTATTACATGGCCAATCAATCACACCTGCCCCGTGGCTGCAGAGGTGTCAATGGAAGCTTTCGGTGCCCTGCACGGTCTTTAACGCACTCTGTGATGTATGAGGCAGAAAACAACTGAGCTCAGTCTTGTGCTCCTAGGATGAGTTTGTGTAGGGTTTGTGGCTGAGAAGACCTAGCACAGCTGTTTTCCAGAGTGACCTGAGTTACTGGATCTGTAGCACAGCAAGCACAGATCTGGCAACGCCATTTTTCACCTGTTTTCTGCCTAGAACCATGTTTCTGTACTGAATGAATTCCCGAAAGAGGCTGCAAGTGGCTACTACAGTGAAAGAGCTGTTGGTCATTTTGAAGCCCCATGGCGAGGTTGCATAAAGGTCCATGGTGCTGGGAGTGGGCTGATGGCTCCCAGCCCTGGGTTGGGCTGCAGGACACCTTCTGGTGCAGAGCAGTTGGTATTTAGACTGCATGTTGGGAAGGGTGTGAGAGACATTCCCTACTCTTGATTACTGAGAAGTCCCTGTGGTGCTCAGAGACACCCCTCATTTTATCTTCTTCTGGTATAAGAAGGATAAACCATCTCCTCCATCAAATACAGCCCAGATGCTGGTGAACAGTGTCATTCTGCTCATGTAATAGGGCTTTCTGAGATAGTTTTGTCTCCACGAGCCATTTCAGGATGATAGGTATTGAGTTTTACCCCCAGGTAGATTTTAGGCACAACTGGGCTTTTACATGCAGAGGTGAAAACCTTGGTGACATTGCACCCGAAACCTAGACCTAGCACTGCCATCGGTTATATCTTAGTTCAATGCCTTGTTCTACTTTGTGTAAGAGCCGAGGAACAAGCTTAAAGCATCTTATTTTTCTATCCCTACACGGCAACGCCTGAATCCCCAGGGCAAAGCATTACACTTTCAAGTTAATTGGTATAGATGTTTCCAAAGTTTGGTACTACAAATCAAGCAAGAAATTCATTTCAGAGCGCTGGAGCCTCGTACTTTCTCTCCCTCTCAAGTCAATTCCAAATGCTCCGCTCTACAAGTTTCTCTTCTTTTCAATTACAGTTCTCCCATGGTAGTAAATAAATTTGTTTCAAGCACACACGTTTCTCTTCTTTTCAATTACAGTACCCTCTCAAGTAATTTAATTTCTTTCGAGTCTTCAATTCACATCCAACTTTCTCTCCAACAACTGTATATATCAGGTAGCAGAAATATATCCCAGGCTCTCTCCTTATATTGAGGTTTTAGAAGGTGGGTTTTGCCTCTATTACCTCTGAATTGACTGAAACCTCTTCACAGATTCAGCAAGAGGTATGCAGACCCAATAGCATGGGGGATCAGGCTTTCCTTTGGACCGTCTCCTTGGGTTCCTGCAGCTGCCCTAATCCAGCTGCAGGAGTGATGGGAGTGCCGAGTGTCAGAGCTCCAGCCTTATATATTTTGATAGAAGAGTGTTCAGTTTAATTTGCAGCAACAGCTGACGTGATAGTGAAACCCTATGAAGGCTCCATAATTAGCCATTGCAGGCTGATATTTATCTTCCTTTAGTCTTCACAGCGTGTTGGAAGACCTACAGAGGGNCTAATCCAGCTGCAGGAGTGATGGGAGTGCCGAGTGTCAGAGCTCCAGCCTTATATATTTTGATAGAAGAGTGTTCAGTTTAATTTGCAGCAACAGCTGACGTGATAGTGAAACCCTATGAAGGCTCCATAATTAGCCATTGCAGGCTGATATTTATCTTCCTTTAGTCTTCACAGCGTGTTGGAAGACCTACAGAGGGGTGCATGTGAGGAATGGATGGAGGGCTGAAGGAACCGGAGACCAAGGACTTCCTCAGGGTTGAGGCTGAGACAATCTGTATAGTCTCTGGTTGCTCTGGTACCCACCAGACGAGTAACATGAAAGACCAGAGGGCACGGCAATCTGTCAGTACGTGTACTCTGTCCCTCCTGCAAACAAACACAGGACTGAAGCGACCATTTGGATGCCTTCCACATGTGCAATACTTAATATTCAAAAAGTGAAACGTGGGGGAAAATGCACACAAATTCATTACAATAGGGGCTGACCTAAACTGCCCTCATAACAATGAGGGGTTCAGGCAGGGAGGCGAGGCGTGGACCTCGCTTAGCACAGCAAAGAGATACAGGGTTGGACTCTGGCATACGTGTAAACGCAGCCAGCTGAGTTAATAGCTTTGCTGAACAGGCGAAAATATTTCTCTGATGCTTTACTACAGCCACCTGTCAGAGGATGGGTAGAGCAGTCAGTAATCCACGGAGATCCCCCTGGAGCTTTCTTCTGCCTTTGTTCCTTTAATCACAGCTGCGAGAAAAGGCCATTCAGCCTTTCAGGAGAGCCCTATAAGGGTTATGAAAAGGAGAGACAGACCTCCTCAGGCAGCGGGTACGACCTGATCTTGCTCTGGGGGAGCGAGGTGGTGCGGTGTGTTTGCCGTCCCAGCCCCAAAGCCCCCGGCAGAGCGCTGCAGGATCTCTCCTCCCACACGGCAGCAGGGACATGGACTTCAGCCCCCGTGGTGGAGAGCCATTGCCGGTTCCTGATGGCCATGGGAAACGGGTGCTCACACCTTCTCTCATTTTGGACATAAAAATAGAAAGCGCATTTCTATCTGCTGCCTCCTCAGCTCGTTGCAGTTCATTTCTCTCTGGATTTGGCTTTTACGTGCACCCAAACTGACACCCGCTGTTTTTATTTATTGAGCCTGTATTTGATGAGATTCTGCCTTTTTCTTTTCTTTTTTTTTTTTNCTAATCCAGCTGCAGGAGTGATGGGAGTGCCGAGTGTCAGAGCTCCAGCCTTATATATTTTGATAGAAGAGTGTTCAGTTTAATTTGCAGCAACAGCTGACGTGATAGTGAAACCCTATGAAGGCTCCATAATTAGCCATTGCAGGCTGATATTTATCTTCCTTTAGTCTTCACAGCGTGTTGGAAGACCTACAGAGGGATGCGTGTGAGGAATGGATGGAGGGCTGAAGGAACCGGAGACCAAGGACTTCCTCAGGGTTGAGGCTGAGACAATCTGTATAGTCTCTGGTTGCTCTGGTACCCACCAGACGAGTAACATGAAAGACCAGAGGGCACGGCAATCTGTCAGTACGTGTACTCTGTCCCTCCTGCAAACAAACACAGGACTGAAGCGACCATTTGGATGCCTTCCACATGTGCAATACTAAATATTCAAAAAGTGAAACGTGGGGGAAAATGCACACAAATAGGGGCTGACCTAAACTGCCCTCATAACAATGAGGGGTTCAGGCAGGGAGGCGAGGCGTGGACCTCGCTTAGCACAGCAAAGAGATACAGGGTTGGACTCTGGCATACGTGTAAACGCAGCCAGCTGAGCTAATAGCTTTGCTGAACAGGCGAAAATATTTCTCTGATGCTTTACTACAGCCACCTGTCAGAGGATGGGTAGAGCAGTCAGTAATCCACGGAGATCCCCCTGGAGCTTTCTTCTGCCTTTGTTCCTTTAATCACGGCCGCGAGAAAAGGCCATTCAGCCTTTCAGGAGAGCCCTATAAGGGTTATGAAAAGGAGAGACAGACCTCCTCAGGCAGCGGGTACGACCTGATCTTGCTCTGGGGGAGCGAGGTGGTGCGGTGTGTTTGCCGTTCCAGCCCCAAAGCCCCCGGCAGAGCGCTGCAGGATCTCTCCTCCCACACGGCAGCAGGGACATGGACTTCAGCCCCCGTGGTGGAGAGCCATTGCCGGTTCCTGATGGCCGTGGGAAACGGGTGCTCACACCTTCTCTCATTTTGGACATAAAAATAGAAAGCGCATTTCTATCTGCTGCCTCCTCAGCTCGTTGCAGTTCATTTCTCTCCGGATTTGGCTTTTACGTGCACCCAAACTGACACCCGCTGTTTTTATTTATTGAGCCTGTATTTGATGAGATTCTGCCTTTTTCTTTTCTTTCTTTTTTTTTTTTTTTTTCCCCTCCCCGTTACACTGTCGTCGCAGTTCATTCAGTAGCTCCCTGATTTGATAACTCTGTTCTGGGATCCGGCACAGTGCTCGCTCTGTCTCTTTGCCGATGCAGTACTCCTTCTTTCCTTACAAAGCCTTGTTTTCCTAACATCCAAACGGCGCGGAGAGGCCCATATGTTCCCACAGTCCACGTGCTCGAAAGCGTAGCAAATTACTATTTTGCCAAAGCACTCTGCAGTCCCCCGTGCGAGCCAAAAGGCGCTCTTTGGCGTGATGCCGTTCCCATGTACGGCACAAAGCAGTCTCAGGGAGACGGTTCTCAAGAGGGCACCGGAGCTGATGTGCCCGGTGGAAACGTAGGTGCAACCGGAGACCAACTCAAAGAGTACGCCCAACGTGTAGTGTTCTCCAAGACAAAAACCTCCCACATTTTAAATGCCACGCAAGGCACATGCCGAGCTCCCCTTCCCACGATGCGCAATGATTGAAATCCTTCAGAGATTCCTAAGTACACCGAAATCCACCTCTAACCAAGGCAGTGCGTGGGAGCGTAGAGACCTTTCTGCTCAAGCAAAGCATTTGCTGGGGCCTTGTTAAATGCCTTCCTTACTTTGCTTTTTCCTTTCCTGTTTTTATTCTGTGTCAAACGTCTGTTCTGGCAACCCTCTCCCAATTTCCTTCCCTCGCCATTCGAGGAGGCACCTTGATTTCGCTGCACCAGCACAGCTCCCCGAAAGCCCTGGTACTGGAAATTATGGGAGTGACTGGAGCTCACTTCTGACCTGCTAGAGAAAACCTACCAACTCTCCCCTGGCAGTCCCTGGCTCCTAATGAGCGGGACAACTGTCCCTCGTTAGCAGCCTGGTGAAGGGCTGGGGAACGTCTCCTGTTTGCCACAGGCACTGGAGAAGAAGAAGCTGTGCTGCATCTTGCTAAGAAGAGCCACGTGGCTCTGCTCACCTTCAAGCCCAGACACTGTGAGGGACAAAGTAGCCACCAAAAGGGTTCTTTCAAAGTCTTAGGTGGTTATCCTCTCTTTCAGTCCTGTTTGATCCACCTTTTTGGATGGGGATTGGATGTGGAGTCCGTGTCTCGCTCCAGAGTCTTGCTGTGGGGTTCAGGCTCCCACAAAGAAGTGAATGTCCAGCCCTCTCCGGGACTGAGACCTCCTTCCCATCATCTGGCCTCTTGTGAGCCCTGCACTTCCCTAGGTGCACAATTAGGGTTTTATTTCCTAAGTATTGTTTTCCCTTGCTGTTCTGGGTTTTTTTCCTATTGTTTTTTGTTTGTTTGTTTTTTCCACAGGAGTGCCAGCAAGGCTAATGCTCAGTGTGGACAGAAGAGGCCAAGGGGAGAAGAGAGCTGAAGAAGCCAGGCAGGCTGCGTGGGGATGACCAAGAGGCAGGCGGCGCACCTCAACGTCCAGTTCACAAGTTTCTCTGGGCTGACCTGTGGGCCCAGCTGTGAGGGGGAGCCAGGCTCACCCCCATGGGAGCCTGCCCTCAGTGCTGTAGAAATGGTGGGTGTCAAAGGAGATGCTGGAAGGGAATGTCTGGAGAAAGTTCAGATAGCAGCAAGTATCCAACTGTGTAAGACACTGAGTATCTTCTCACTGCTAGCCGGGGGCACGGAGGGCAGGACGTGTGCACAAACGAAGAGGTGGGAATGCAGGAGGGCACCTAAGTGAAACCCCAGCTGCCCTCATGCCCCACGGGCCAGCACAGGGCACCCCCATCACAAGGGCCAGGCCAGGTGGTGAGGCCACCTACTTCCCCTTAACTTTTCCAGGTGACATTTGCCCAGGCCTTGAGGGCACCGAGGACCTTCCTGCCCTGATTTCCTGACCTCCTCACAAAATTCAGACTCACTGAGAGACATGGTTTAGTGATGGTTTTTTGTCAGAGTTAGGTTGATGGTTGGACTAGATGATCTTAAAGGTCCCTTCCAACCTAGACAATTCTATGATTCTATGACTGTATATACAGTAGTCTAGGTAACTTTCAGGCACTTTTACTGGCACACCAGATATTGTGGCAGATCACTTACAGGTTTGGAGACCTTCTGATACCTGTCAGCCCCCCATGAACCTCTGCTTTTGGCCCTCAATGAACCAGCACTTACAGTTCCTCAAGCCCATGTTGTCCTTAGATTGGGCAGATTTATTTGCTGCTTCAACAAGAGGGGAAACCCAACACCTGTATCCTATCAGGTAAAATGGGCACCGTGTGTCATTTGCACCAGGTGGGGACTTTGGCCTTTGGGAAGCAAATGGCTGTGAAATATGTAACTCTGCTCTAATTCTGGAAAAGTTTTATCTTGCTGGTCATAGCAGACTTTGGTCTTTGCATTTGTCTCTTCACACACACACCCCCCGCTACTGCTTCTACTGCTCCCAGAAGTAATACACCTGAAGCTGCAGGTTTGAGAGCATGCGCATAAATTGGTGTCAAGCCTTGTCCTGGAATGCCATTAAATTAAATACCATTTCTGGGAGCACTTATCTTCATTCAAAAAACAGTTTTACTCGATGCAGATTTCAGCCTTTGTAATTTTAAGTGGTTTTCCTGTCAGAACCAGGGTAATAGTATAATATATCCAGTGCTTGGATGAATTTATCCAGTGCCTGGATAAATTGCTCGAGCTCAGTACAAACGCATTTTGAGTCAAGCATCTGAATTTACACAGCTTGGGAGCACATCTATACTGAAGTCCTTCAATGCTTTGCGTAGTAAGGTCTCTACAGGAGACACAGGACAGCTATAGGACAGCTCACTTTATTCATAATAATCTAAAAATTCACTAACAACAATAAAATTATTGGTGCCATTCGTGGCAAAGAGGTTACTACTTTATTTGCGGGCTGAGTGTTTTCATTACCTCATTTTGCTGCTTGACCTGTGTTCCTCTTCTGGTTCCTGAAATCTCTGGATTTCTCATCACTGGATCTCATCTGATCTCATCACTGGATTTTTGGATGCATCTTTCTATACTGCAAGAGCTCTGGTGAGTCCTTGAGGACATCTCTCTCAAAGAGCCACCCATACCAAGGATACCACCTTTCTGCTGCTTCTCCCTTAACACGTGGCTAGTTTGTTGGTCATTTTCTGAACTTCTTTCAGGATGAGGCAATCATGCTTGTGTTTGCTGTCTTTAGTCTCACAGCACCCAGCTGTCCTGTGCAAGAGGTCACCTGTGCATATCTCAGTCCCATCACTGTGCAAATTGAGTCCAAAGGATGATCTTATTCTCCTGCCTTTGGGTTCAGCAGGATTATTCCCTCAGCTGTTCCCCCGTTTACTGCCGAGGCCATGGCAGGCTTAACCTCAGGCAGAGCACCAAAGACCTAATAAATAGGGCTTACTATTTTGGGCTTGGTGCCATGCTAACCTGGTTACAGAGCTTCCAGCTGGCACCCGACTGGCTGGGGGCTGTGCAGGGCTGATCTGAGCAGCATCTCAACACCTTGAGAAATACAAGGTTGTTGCAGCCAATGTGCCCACCAAGACTGCATGGCACCAGGGACTGGAGGAGCTGCTGGTCCCAGGGCAGAGAGGGGTCTTCCAGGGGTGGTGGTCATTTGCCACTGCCCCCATCCTTACATCCCATACTGAACAGCACAGGGTGGGACCTCTAATTCGAAATTAGTCTTTCAGAGAAAGAAACGTCCTGCGGGGTGGCTTCCAGGAGTGTTCCTTAGCTCCTTGGTCTGGGCAAGTATCATGGTGGTGTCCCAACCACCAATGACAGCGAGCAGTGCCCAGGTGCCCATCGGTTCCCCTCAGCCCTCCAGCCAAGTCCCCTGGTGAAGAGATCAGGAAGGTTGAAACCGGGAGCATGCGTTGAGCATGAAGCAAAAAGGCCAACTCCTACTTAAAGCAATGCTGTAGTAGCTATTTTGCAGACCCCTTGAAAAATATTAAGGTGGGTGCTGCCATCGTAGTTCAGATCCTTGTTGCTTTTCATATCAGCACGGATAATGGTGATGCTTTCACTCCAGTACAGCGGCTGGAGTATTCCTGCCTCTTGTGGCCACCTACCAGAAGCCACAGGGCAATCATCCTTTCTGATGGATGCCGCACTGCTCACGTATGCCACAAAAGAACTGTTACGCGCTCAAAAAAGTGATGATCCCCTCTGCCCCTGTGACAATAACATCTTTACACAAATGTTGTACTTGGTCACTGTCAGGAATGCCAATTTGTATCTGCAGGATGATGCTCCAAGATGCAGGGAGCAAATCTATCTGGCAAATGGTGACAGTTTCTAGTATGACAGTGTCCAACCCATCAGCTAATGGAAGACACATCCTTGATTTATCAATAGCAGAATTTCAGCTGAAAATGCAGATTTGGAACATCAATTACAAATATAGTCCAATAAATAAATCCCTAGGCATTTTATCAGCTACACTATATACAAAAAAATCCTGAGGGTTTCATGCTTCCTAGAATTTACAGAATTTTCTGGTTGGACATCTTACTGTTGGGAGAGCTGCTTGGTCCCTGGAACTACCATTTGAGTAAGTGTTTCTCTGCATCATGCATAGACTTTTTGCTTGGCTCTTCTTACATAGTGTACCTACCTGATTTTTATAATTTGTCTTTTTGGTACTGATTTTTATAAGATATGTTGTATTATACAATGTGTGTCAAATATAAAATAGAATAAATTGAGATTCCAAGCTATCTGCCTAATGTGAGGGACTTGGTCCAACTCACACCACCTTTTAGAAACAGCCAGAATAAAATCAAAGCAAACAAAATTCAATTTCTCCTCCACCGAAAAACAACCCAGCAAAACCTGCAGACATCATTAAGTTTGCGGTTGTTACAGGAAAGCACACGTGTGTTTGGTGAGACCGAGCTGCCAGTTAGCACCAACAAACAATGCTTGACCTTTCGGTAACATCAAGAGAAGAGCTCTATTAATACATGGCATTTCCTCTCTAGTAAGATTACATCCTGCCTTTGCGGGAAGAGAAACTCAGACTAAATTATTTTTCCTCTTTAACTTACAATTCCAGCCCGCCAAGAAGAAATATAATTAGTAGCATGCAGCTTGGTATTTCGTTCAGCTCCAGGTATTGGGTGATTTTCTGTGTGGAACAGTGCTCAGATGAGTGATGGAGCCAGGGGGCTCGACTTCAGTGTCAAACGCACGTCTCTCCCGCTTGCGCTTCAGCGGGTTGAGGCTAATTCCTCCTGATTTGGAAACGGTCACTGAGTCCTGCGTGTGCAGCTGAGTCACACAGAAGCAAAAAGTTGTTACTCATTAAAACTTGGTGTGCTTTTTGGAGGGAGAGAGGCTGCCTAACTCTTATTCTCGTGTCACAAGTAACATTCATTATGCTTTTTTTTCGGGGGGGGGTGCTATTTATAGAAGAAGTACAATTTTGAGTGGGGCAAAGCTTTTAATTTGCATACTCCAAGCGTATAGTACTGTTACGAATTACTGTAGTGTTTGGGTTTTGGTTTTTTTTTTTCCTTGTTTAAAATACTACAGGCAGGTATGCTGTTAAAATAAACCATCTGCTTTAAACCAGAGTTCTTTTGATCCTTGCCTGTAAGCAGCCAGTCACCACTTTGAGACAGGAAACTCCGGGAAGGGAAGGAGAGGTGTGAAATATCTGGGAGTCATTAAACAGCGTAGCAGAAAAGTAGCTACCACTTGCCAGGAATAGTAAATCCTGCTTACACAAGACATTTTTTTTTTTTTTTTTTTTTTTTTTTTTCTTTTCTTGGTTCGGCTGGGTCCCAAAGACCTCCTCCTGCCCTGTGTGGACCTGTGTCCCACAGGCCAGCGGCAGCAGTGGAGTGGGATGCTCCCAGGGTACCATCTTCCACCCAGCAGGGTGGCTGCAGCTCTCAGCGCTGCCCAGCGTGGGAAGTTTCCCCTCGGCCCTTCCCCCCTCTTTATCCCGGTAGGAATCCCGCAGCACTGCTCCCTCCCCAGCTCGCCTGCCCCCAACCCAAGGCACCTAGGACTTCCTCCCTGGAGCACCGACAAATTTGTTTTAAGCTCTTAACTTTACGTGAATCCCTACTTGAGAGTTAGAAGCAAGTAACAAGAAAACTCACTTACAAGAATGCCAGGGAAAGTTTGTGGGTGGGTTTTTTTTTTGTTTTTTTTTTTTTTTTTTTGTCACAGAGATCCCTAGAAAGCACAATTGAAAAGAACCTCCCCGGGGTAGTAACCACCCTGAAGAAAATCTATCGGGATTTCATAGGATCATAGAATTGTCTAAGTTGGAAGTGACCTTTCAGATCACCGAGTCCACCCATCAACCTAGCACTGACAAAACCACCATTAAACCATGTCCCTCAGCACCACATCTATACGTCTTTTGAATACCTCCAGGGATCACAATTCCACCACTTCCCTGGGCAGCCCGCTCCAATGCTTGATAACCTTTCCAGTGTAAAGATTTTTCCTAATATCTAACCTAAACCTCCCCTGGCTCAACTTTAGGCAACTTCCTCTTGTCCTATCACCTGTGACTTGGGAGAAGAGACCAACCCCCACCTCTCTGTGACCTCCTTTCAGCTAGAGAGCGATAAGGGCTCCCCTCAGCTTTTGAAGGCACCAGTGGGAAGCTGCAGCGTGTGTCACATCCAGTGGCACCAGCAAGGGAGGAGCAGTCCAGCTGTGCCTTACCCCCTGCTGCTGATGCCCAGGAGGTCAAGGGATGGAAAGGACATAGTGCCCTGGCTATGCCGGCATGGGACGGCAGGGCGGGCAGTACTGCGCAGGCGGAAGAGTGCTTTTGGGTTTTTTGTTTGTTGTGGTCTGGGTTTTTCCCCCCTCCCTGAAGTGTGTTTATTCACTTACTGGAAGAAACTGGTTGGACACAAAATAAGCGGAGAAGTGTGCAAGGCCCCGCTTCAGAAAGCGTGCGTTACCCATAAAAGCTTGTACCGTAGGTCGGCTCTAGCGCATGGGACAGCAAGGACTCCTTTGTCATTCCAGGCTTTTTTGTGCTCAGGACTTATTTTGATGTTTTGGGAGGCAGCCCTTTTGGATGTATTATATTTGTAATTGAAATGGCAGAAGCTCCTTAGTGCTTGAAGATGTTCCTGCTCATTGCAGGAGGGTTGGACTAGATGACCTCTTAAGGTCCCTTCCAACCCCAACTGTTCTATGATTCCATGACTTATAACTTGGCTATAAATATTAAGCTGGGGTTCAATTTCAGACTGCAGAAGGATGATGGCTTGTTAAAGCAGCTCAGTAAAATAGATGTACAAAAAGCCTTTTGCTAGTTCATGGAATGTGAGTCTGAGGGAGGATCAGGGTTTGGTCACAGTGAGGTACAAGACCAATGTTCAGAAAAGTTCTCAGGGTCTGAATGCATTTGCAAGGGGTCTCGAAGCCGAGCAGCATCTCACCTTAATCCAATATATACCTCAAACAATAGCCTTCTTTCACAACTGTTTAGAAGTTTAGAGTAATATTTTATTTTGAATCGTTGAGTCTCAAGCAAAGAGATAACCAGGAGGATGATGAGAGTAACTGGTTAGTGTATTCCATAAGAAATTCATGGTGCTGTGGTTGAGTTAAATCTAGGCAGATGGAAAGTAAATTTTAGTTTTGGAGAACCCTTCCCAGAACCAAAGTAATGGTAAGACAAAGCATCAGCTAAAACGTTTGTTGATAAAAGCCTTGAAAGACCTAGAATTTGACAGAAGCCTTAAGCACTAACAGACCTACAATACCATTGTCCTTGCTAAACAAAAAACATACGAGAATTTAACTCCAATTGTTTAAAAACCAGCAATCTTTTCAGCAATTGCAGAGCACGGTGTAATTAAAATGGCTCAGCACTGCTGTCTGGCAGCAGAACCTGAAGCTTCTGAAGACAGCTTGTGAGCCCTACCAGGCTTCTTAAACCGTGTCAGCTGGTCTAACAAGGCAAAAGCAGGAAAGTCCCTTTTATTTTAATAATAAAATATCTAAACCCAATGCCACTGTGTCATCAGTGGTTACATATGGAAAGACACGGCTATACCTGGTAGAACTCATTCCACTCTTGACAATGTAAGTTCTTCCCCTACTCACTCAGCAGCTTGTCCACCAGAAGTGGAGTTGGATCTGTCAGGTTCATTCCTTCTATAGTTTTGCCTGAAATTACAAGACAAACAGAAAAATGCAAAATTCCAATTAAACATAAGAAAACTTTTTTTTCCCATAAGGGCGGCACGGGTTCCTATCGGTACCACACGCTTGAGTTGGTACCCACCAACCCCAACCACGCTGGGATTCTGTGATTCCCTATTTCATGTTCTACTGAAGCTTTATGGAATAATGTAAAAACAAGACTTCGGATGGCCTTTGTTGTAAGTACACGCATTGTCTCAAAAAGCTCCTGTAAAAAAGGCAGTCTCAGAATTCTTAGAGAATAATTATTTGATGCTTTGAAAATTCTACAACCCGGCTCTTGGCTGAGGCATGCTCTGTCACAGACTTCTGTCTTTTGCAACATTAGCAGTAAGAGAAGCTCCCCAGCAAACCCACACAGCCTGTCTACATCATACGGTCTTCTACACTGGTCTTCTGCATCTAATTAGAAGCTAATGTTTAGCTCCCATGGGGCCTGACAGGATACAGACCCTGAAATCTGTCTCCACGTTACCATGTGGCTGAACACGCACACACAGAATTGCTTCTTAAAATAAAGCAGTAAATTCTCTTTGAATTTGAAACACAGTGTTTTCCAAGGTATTCTGAGGTGAAAAGATGTGAAAAGCACATGAATGAAAACCAAATTTACACATTTTTTTAAATCCCTTGCCTTATGAACACACTATAAATCTTGTCACGCTAAAACTATGTGCCTAAAATTTTAGCATTGCACGCAAACCAGATTTGGTTTTCATTAATGGTTTTGAAGGCTCTGAGGAGTTTTGCTGGTCTGGCCAACAATCTGCAAAAACACAAGTCGATTTTCCTATAGGTGGTACTCTCAATTTGAATACGCTGTGGGTATCTTGTATGTAGACAGGGAACCACGTAGAGTGTAAATTCTATTTAAACACTGATTTCTCTCAATCTGTTGCATTTTGCCTAAAAATGTTCGGAGGAGTATAATTTCCATGAAAACCAGACAACCAGTATTTTTAACCTATTTTTGGAGTTCAAGAACGACACGAACTTCACACACAGAATATCCAGTACATGTTTCTGTGATTCAGTGAAGGACAACTTGCTGGGCTCCTTGTATTTGCTTCCAACATACCGACAAAATCAAGAAATTCCACACTGTACTGAGAAAGATTATGGAGAAATGTGCTTTAAAAACTATAAGAGACTCAATCAAATTGCCAGTAAAAATATGTCTAAACAAAATATTCAGGTACAATGTAATATGTTTATTTTTATTAAAATCCAATTTGTAAAGGTCCCTTTTTAAACAAAACAAGAACAAAAAACAGTTCAGAGGGCTTATCTCGTTTACCATATTTTCCCCACTCTCCACTTACCATAACACAAAGCAGCAACTTATATTATTAGTGCTCATATAGTGCACTTATATGAATTTTGTGTATTAAGCTTTAAATACAATTTATTTTCCGTGAGCGTAGCCCAAAGAGTACACAACATTACATTTCCAAAGCATATGTTTAAAAAAAGGACAATAAATGTATATCCAAGACAGTCAAACTCAAATATTTTGACTTGGCAAATCCTATAACAAGTAACAGCAATTTTAAACCGCGTACAAAGCAGAACAGTGCCAACATGCCCCCCGGTCTGTGAGCTATGGTAAAATATCAAGCGTAGGTATCAAAGGAGAGAAGCCAAAGAAAACCGCCACGAATTCAGAGCTAACCTGGGGCACGCGCCCAACCCAACCGCGGCCGAAGGAAGGCAGCCCACCTGCCCCACTCCGGAACACAAAGAGCCCACCAACAACGAAAAGCACTTCTACGCTACGGAAACTGAAAGCGTTGACTTCTTCCAACGCCGCCTCTGCGCTTTCAAACAACTCGTTCCAAAAAAAACCAGAAGGGAAACAGCTACTTATACCAAACCAACGGACGAACTATAAAGTCAGAGAAGCTCCAGAAGATTGCCACTTTTCAACCTTGCATAGTGATAGCTGGCGTTGATATTGCTACCATAGCTTCAGCAGAAGATATGGAAAAGAAAAAAAACCCCAACCTTTACTTCTAAGTGATGCACATACGTAACATTTTCTTCACAAAATTCAGTTAAACATTGTTTTAATAAAAGGGAAAACAGCTCTAAAAAGGGAAAGATAGTGTTCACAAGCTTAGAAATAAAAAAATACAAAACCAGAACATTCCATAATAAAAAAATGAACATAATAAACATTCCATCGTAACAGCACCTATTTTATCACTAAATAAGCCCCATACATGCAACAGACTACAACTACTGTATAAGGCTGTCAAATTAAAGGTTTACATTTCATATAAACAAAGTGTAAAAATAGCAGTAAGTTGCAATCTTCAAATTTAATGCTATGGGAGGATTTTGTGTGTCCCCCCCCAGATTCATTTGGTAGCAATTTCAATATGCGTTTGATATAAAGGTCATTCATCTAGGAACCGTGATACAAATACATTGTGCCTAGGACAGTATTTTCGTAGCTCTGTTCAACCTTGACAGAATTGGAATGCTCAACAACACTACTAAGTTCGGGGATGCTTTCGGCAGTATCCCCAAAACCATGGTAGTGTCCATAGTGCAAAGTATCTCCAGGGTCTTCCACCCACGAGGGCCGGTTAGAAACGCAGCTACTGGGGCTTCCGTTCAGATGTAGAGACCCACACATGTCGGTGGAATTATTCATGGCTTTCTCCGGTTCCTCGGTGCCGTTACTGGTGTGAATTCGATGCCTACCGGGAGAAGTTATTCCAGGAATTATCCCGTTAGGTGTTAATGTTAAACACTCCTCACGCCTGGCATCCATCCCACTGAGCTGTTGTGCGGCGGCGAAATCCAAATGTCCATTGATGGCACATCCATTTGTCAGTGCATTCAATATGGAGCTACTGCTATTCATATCTGCATTAAGAAATACACCTGTCACCAACAATTAAGAATAAATCGAAATACATCAAAATGTCTCCAACTATACTCCGCTTATTTAAAAAAATGTTTCCGTACACAGCTTTGAAAATAAACCTACCCTTTCTTTATTTATAACAATATAGGTAGTTCCAAGTAATGAGAGCTGACCAGGTAGCTCGTAGCACGGATTATGTTGAAAATGCAACTATCTATCTACATTTAATGCGTAGATATGCTCATATTAATCTTTGCAAAGATAATGTGAACTTCTCAGAATTTTTTCATTTAACTGTATGAAATAAGTGTAGCAGACAACATTCTGGGCAGTATTTTGAAAGGCAGAATAAAAGGCATCTTTCCACCTTAACTGTAATGCCCTCTTGGGATGAAATACTACGTATATACAAGAACCGAGTCTCTGTGAGAGGGTCAAGGGTTGTTTTTTTTTGTTTTTCAGCTGTAATTTATCTGTGGCTACTTTTTTTCCTTTTCAGTGCTACCTCTCACAGTACAGTATACACTGAAACACATCAAATAAACAAATGTTATGTTGGGGTGCTAATATAAAATGCTTCAAAGTTCTTCCTTTATTCAGAAAGTACTTCAATTTATCTAGCAGCTGGCTAAACAACATATTAGGCAGGTTTGTATTTAATGGTAAGATTATAATGATATCTGTACAATCCACATGCAAAATGCCATACAATAGCAACAGCAGAGTGCACAGAAGACTAAAAAAGATGAGTAGGAGGAAATAAAATTCTAAAAATGTGCATGCAAAAACCACTGACAAGTTTTGAAGCATATTCTCCTTTGAATTTAGTAATCAGTACAATAGTTTTTATTTCCATAAACAGATTTCATCAGTATGTCTGAAACATATGTTTTTGCAGTGGTACTCAAAGTACTAGCACAAAAAATGGGTGATACATTCTGCCTTAAAAATGCCTACCGGTAAAAGGCATCTAAAATGTACATCTATATTGGTAAAGATGAGCAAGGCAAATGTAGAAAGTACAGACCTATATGGTGACATTTAAAGGTTTTACATTCCGTTATTATCCTTGGATATGTGCACATATGTTTATGTATACACGAGCACATAAACCTATGTGCAGAACAGGATTGCATTTACTGTGCATTTCCAATCCCAGCCGGTAAGTCTGTTGATAACTTCCCACATTTATAAAACATTGGGTTCCTGTTTAAGTGACACATAATGAGTACCACTGTTTGACAAGGAAGAATCTGAACTTTTAGTTCTCTTATTAGTCCATCACGTGGATATTATTTGAAATATGGATTACGATACTGATACTTCACACACAGCAATACATAATGCCAAGAAATGTGTTTGATTTGTAACTCACTATATGTACTAACTGCAGTTTCCTGCTTAGTCCCTACATGAGTTAAAATAACCACATCAGCTGAACTCACTAACTACAAATTCTTATTGGAAGTGGAAAAAAAAAGCCCCAAACCCATCACGACATCAAAGCTAACATTTCAGTGATGAAAACGCGCAGAAGGAATTTCATATAGTGTTTATTAACTGAAAAGTGCAGAACTTTAACTGCTTAAAAATAAATCCCTATAGGCTGGCTTTGCCAAATCAAATTTAATAAAAATGGCACTATTGTTAGTTCATATGCAAAAGTAGGTAATGAATAGTTCTAGTGATAATTATAGAATCTTATTATTTGTTAAAAATTAGCACCTATAGTAATAGAGTACATTTATGAAAGACAATCATTTTTTCATAAATAAGAACACTTAGTAATTATCACTGGAATATATCATAGTCTACTTTTCAAGTACTGATTATATATATATGTATATATATTTATTCCTAATATATTAAAATATCTATTTATCATAATTCCCTTTGGTGAATCTGATCTGTGGTACAAAGCATAAACATATTTATCACAGAACAAATTAAAGTAAAAAATTAATTTCTGAATGTAATAATGCACGATCATAGTAACTCCATGCCTTTACCTACAAAGCGCATGGAAAAAGCTGACTCAAGAGTTTTAATCGAAACTCTATACACAACCTGGGGTTAACAAAAGTATCTTGATTAAGCAGCCCTTAAAAAACTTAGAGCATTAATATTCACTAATACTAGTAACATTCTGACTGTTTCATGAAGATCGGTACAAAACACAAAAACTGTTTTCCAAGGTATGTAGCTTCAAATACTAGTTTAAGACGTGTGATGTCCAGTCCTTTGTTTACATTAAAAAACCAGAGCAGGATCCTGCACTAATATCACTGTGTCTGAACAAATTCTGAACATTGGTATATGTCTAGACTATTCTTTATAGTATTTGTTCAACTATTTTGAATATAGTTTAGTTGTAACATACATAATGTACAAAGCTATATAGACACTAGGATATGTTTTCCTAGCAAGTCTTTTTATTAGCAATTAAATATATTTAATGGAAATGAAACGAATAATTTAAAGTATTTCAGAATTTCCTTTAACCTGAAATTATAGCAACTAAAAGCAAGGCACAGCATAATACAAGCCTCAGGTTTAAAGTGAAACAGCCATTGTGGATTTCTATCTGAAATAGTAATAAACCACTAATATACCTTCTCTTTCACCATTACAATATATTGCATGAAACAGCTAATTTTAGATACCTACTAAACCCCCAATATAATGGGTATTACAGCAATACAATAGTTTTCAAGACTTTAGACAACAATGTGCAAAAATAAAAGACTAAGTTTTATACTTAAATTAAAAATAAAATGCATATTGATTCTTGCAACGACAAGGAGTTTGCATTGCAGAAACAGTGTATATTTCAATTTCTTTTGGTCCAACAGAAGTACTCTCCTGTTGTTTGGTGTCTTCAACCATTTGAATGTTGTTGTAGTTAACAGGAAACTGTCCACTCCCACCTGATACAACGGCAAACTCTCTATCAACGTGCATATTGTCACCATCGTCCTCAACTCCTCCGTTCATCATTGGTATTAAGCCATCAAAGCTGTAAGCTGATAAAAAAAAAGTCATGTTTAGTCACTGGTGAACACGTGAAACTCAGCCAACAAACAGCTGAGTACTTTGATTATTAAAGCAAAAGCTTTTTACAAAGAAATGTAATTTTTTCACGTCTGAAAGCTTCTCATGTGTCTGAGATTCTAAGTGCAGAGTAAGTAAGTGCTGAGCACATTCCTTCTAATCCCTCAAAATGAAGAATTACCAGTGTACCTATCAGACTTTGCACCTACGTATAAATTATTAGTCTGATGCGCTAACAGATTAAATGAAGAGCCATGTAAGTTACTCGTATTTAGGCTGTACTGCTAGTGCACCCAACCAATAAACAGTAGTCTCTGCCCCACATTTGCCTGCTGTCAGTCTGGACTGCTCCCTCTTCCACTCCCAAGGGCCCGTTCCCAGTAACCCATTCGCATCAGACTGCTCCAGGGATCCCTCCAAGAGCTGAACAGATCTGCCTTCCAAGGAAAGCCGGCACGTACTTTTGTGGGAAATGCTCTAATAAGCGAGATGGGCTTGACTTCCCTATCTCTTATACCTACTACCCAAAGCACTGCTCTCACACTGGCATTAACACGCTTTTCTATATACATTGCACACAATATGTTATTAAGGGCTACTTTAGTAGACCATGAGTCAGCTCTCATTACCTTGGGCACAACAGAATTTTTTTGTAAACTACTCGTTTTTAAAGAACCTTAAGCAATAGCTAAAGTGTTTCAGGGCCAAAGAGGTCATGCAGGGCTTAAAGGAGACCAGGGTGCTCGGATCATTTGGCTTCAAATCACCCTAAACCAGGAAGGGAAAGGCATTTTTTCTAGTTGCCTAGAGGAATATGGAAGTGCAGTTTGATGCTGGCCAATTCAAGGGTACACCTGGCAACGCCTCCATCCCCACCTCTCAAAGAATACCTAGAAACACCTAAATGTGCTGAGGCTTGTGATACTGATACTGTCAGTCACCGGTTGTGTACAGCACAACACAAAAGCCGACCTGCCCAGGGCCATGACCCAGAGGGACCAGTATGATGATGGCCACCCACACAGCCATGTGACCACTTGGCCTGGTGTGCATCATCGTTAATTGACCCTGTACACCACCTTCTACCAACCTGCCCGGGAAGCAGGGGGAAATTTTTGTAATAGATTTCAGAAGAATGAACATAAAATCCAGCTCATGCTTCTAAGTCAAAATGAAAACCTATTTGGTCTACATTCTGAGAGTGGCCACTGATTTAAGTTCAGCTTCAGCCTTTGGAATTCATTTTGAGAGAGTAATTAGTTTGTAGCACAGCATATCAGGTATCAGTGTTGTTTAATTTTTAGGCTGAAGGGTTTTTTTTAATACTGTGCACCCGATAGCAGATAAATGTGCATGCATATAAACAAAATTAGATGTTAGGTAACCCCACCCACTATCCAGTTGTCCTGAGTTGAGGTTTAGCTGTTCCACGACAAAGGGTGAAGGACAGTTTGAGTAGTTATTTACTTCCAACTCTACTCCTTACAGGCTCTTGCAAGGGACATATACTGTGCCTGGTCACAAGAAGCGATTTTTTTTTTTTTTCCAAAGCAGTGATTGTTCTAATTTGGGGTATGGTCATCAAAACCTGACTCTTCCCTGCAAATACAGGCTGCCTGCACTCTCTCTGAACAGATCTCCTGGGCAAACAGCCTTTAAAGGACACAACAGACCGGTGTGGTTTTGCTAAGAGCAAAATTATTACCACAACATCAGGCTTGTTTTGTAAAAAGGTTAGCTCAGCACAATGATGCACTGATGACTTCTCATTACTCAGCTCTGTTGTTTACAAAGCGCCTCAGGAACAGTGACTCATTCTCACTCCAACAGACTTTTTACACTGATACAATAAATATTACTGATGTTGAGGTCTTTGAGGGCAGACACGTCAGATTAGAAGCTTCAGCTTCTGTGGTTGGGATGTATCTCTTAATTACTGTACATACCTTCAAGCAAATGCAGCAAAGCTTTTGGCTTTGTTCCCAAAGGTCTTGAAAAGTCATACTGGTAAACATTTCAAAAATCACAGTCTGATTGCTTCTCCAATATCCTGCCATTGCTCGGGAGATCTCATTCACTTAAATGTACTGTCTATTTGTTCCCTTGACCTCACATCCACTGGACCAACTGTTTATGCTGAAATGCAAGGCTGATACTGCTACTTCATGACAACATATAGAATAAAAATAGCTCGTCCACGGCCACTTCCACAGATTGTGGGGATGGGGAAACGCTGCCTATTGGCTAGACTGGAGCCACTTTCTGAAACTAAAAGACATTGCCGATGATGAACATTCAGAAAGAACAGTCTTCAAAACAAAAGATAGGTATCTTTGTCTTCAAGCAGCACCTCCTGGGAACAGAACATGAATGCACTGAAGACATCTTTCCATAATCGTTATAGGCGCCCTGCATAACCAACGAAATTTTCTCATTCTATGTAGCTATTTAAGGACATTATTCCTGAAGAGCAGTCTTGCATTTAACTGCATAGGCACTCTTCTCCATCATGAAATGATTCATAGTTTAGACCAACTAAACGAAGCAACACATCCTGTTTATGACTGGCTATGGAGTACCCTGCTAACGCCTCTGATCCTGATGGCAAGTACTAAAGCAACTACTACAGTGTCAGTGTTGATGTAATTTATGTTGTCCATGTCATATTTTGAAACATTGTTTTGGTTTCAATTCCCCTCTTGTTATCTGCAATTAAGCACTGTTTGAGACCATTTTATTTGTCTCACTGAAAATTACATCCGTTAGAATATAAGCTTTAAAGAAAAGTGTCTTCAACAAAGACCTATGAATTCCCTCTCCTGATTTGAGGAGGTTTGAGTGCAGAACACTGCATTTTTACTAAGACTCTAACAGGATGAGCCCCAGAGAGGAAACAGAGGATATTCTCAATCGTGTTACTCAAGGTGTTCATAAGATGTAAAAAAAGGTCTCTTTGTAGAGCCACAAAAAATATCTTGAGGTTGTACTATCACATCATTGCTGGCAGACGAAGCAGTATCCTCAGTGCACAAGGCAGAAAATGAATCCTTAAGATCCATTCTAGTCTTGCATCCTCCTGTAAGGTATCAGTTCCCCTTGGAACATGATCCTGGAAACTTAAGGTATTTTATCTCAATGTCACAGACATAATTCCTTTTGATTCGAGAAACCCTTTTGCATTCAAAAACTGTTTGCTAGATGGATCAAAGGGATTGAATTGTGAATGCATCCTGAAGTAGAAAATTACCATTGAACATCCGGGCATCTTTTTGTATTAACACAACATTATTTGGCTCTCCTGAAGAAGAAACTGAGGAAGGAGTGGAAACCACTTTGGGTTCCTACTCTTCCATGTATTATTCTTGGCATCATGTAACTTTATCACTCTGGAAGTAGAAATTTCAGAACACACCAAGATGATGACATGGGAGAATTGGGATCTTGTGGCACAGAATAATTGTATTCATCTCCTTATTGTACTAATATGTAAATTAGATATATATGTGACTTTGTCAATAATACTCAACATCCACTCTGAAAGGCTTTAAAATGTTTATTTTCCTTTCTCAGCAACAGCATCACCCCATCCCTTTTACCTCTGGGGTCTCACCTTCCGTTCTAGCCTTCTTTACTCCAGCAGACTCCGTATCTTCAAAGGATCTCTTTCGACTTGTCCCACCACTGAATGGATTGGGACCTGCATTCTGATGGACCCCATTTAAGGTGCCATTGCTATAGAAACGATTCAGGTGACAGTTCTGGAGGTTCAAGAGAAACTGGGCACATTCTTGGAAGCCCTGGGTATGTGCAAGGTCTGCTGCTGTCAGGCCACTGGCATTTCTCAAGCTGTACAATACAAAGAAACTGAATTACACTCATTCATCAAGCCAGCTTGCTGCTGCTGCTGCCCTTACTGACTATCTATCTGTTGGTGATGAGAAAAAACATACACTTAGCAAATTTCCATTAAGAAATTAGTTACCAAACTTAGTTTTATAACTAACTTAACTTTTTGCACATACATCTGGCTTCTAAGCAAAATTTGGGAGACAATACACTTTAAAATAAAATCAATATACTATGTGCCTTAAAAAAAACCATTTTCCTATTTAAACTTCTCAAAAAGCTTTACTCTCAAGCAGTCTGAAGTATCTGATCTTTACATAAACTTCAGACTAATTTAAGCCTTGCATTTTACCATCTTCTGCAGTTTATTCTGCAATCTATTGCTTTAACTTGAGCAAAAGATCAAATACTCAAAACAAACTTAACATGACTTGGCAATTGTCCATGGCATTCTGGTTTCTAAGGTAACAACATCATCACTATTCTGCCTAACAATAAAATATATATACATATACAGGAAAAGATAAAGATGCTATACTTAGTTATGCTTTGCTTATATATTTTTTTTTTCCTGGTTTGTTTCTCGTTTCAAGGTGTGTGACATCATAAGTGCTGGGACTTGCTTTGTTATTTGAACCAAGACTTTTCCATGCACGAGAAAATGGCACTGAATTTTGAGTATTCTAATGCACCAAGGACTTCATAAATGAAATCAGATAGGAGATGTTGAGGTTTAATTTGAAAGAGTGCTCTATCACTTGCACTTATACCAACATACAGTATGCCTGAGCTTAGAAATATAGGCTACCTTCATAAGTGTGTGCATAAAAGTGGAGACAAAAGGGCCAGAAATGACAAAACTAGATTGTGAAGCAGAAGATGCCAATAAATCTTTCCTAAGTTTTTTCCACCTTTCCAGACAGATGTAATCAGTCAGAAAATTGAATTTTTGTTTCTCAGCTTCAATAGTTTAGACAAATCCATTACTTAAAAATCTAGAAACACACCAGCAGCAGAGTAAGAATTCAGAAGATTAATAGACCTGATTCTGTTGAAACTCACATGAGATAGAAACCAATTCACTCCAGATCATGAGAAGAAAACAAAGAACAAAGCCCAGATTTGCCTCCTAGATCACTGCAACTTATTTGCTATAACAATGAGACTAAAAAAAAAAAAAAAAATCTTTAGAAACTATTACAGCAAGACTAATCCCATAAATGGATACTGCTGCATTACATAAAATTTGGAAGATTAAGTCAAAATATTAAAGAATCAGAAAAACCATTAGGCTAGATGAAGGTAATTTCATTCAATACTACAGCATTTTAAGTCACTATTTACTTGGACTACTAGTGAAAATCCAAAGAAAAGCAGCAGTAGTCAAGAAGGTAAGACTTTAGAATACTGAAGAGCTTGGTTATAGTCAAAAGAAATGAAACCTCAAGGTAGAGGTATTAGTTTTGAATATCTAAAAGATAGCTGTGAAGAGAATAATCCGTTCTGTGCGTCCAGTGCAGGCAGCATATGAATGAGATCAACATGAACAAATAATATTTAAAATTAGGCATTAGGAGACAGTTTCAGAGCACAAAGGTTGCTGAATCTCCAGAGGGTTCTCCTCCCCACCTCGTTTTAAGAGCAGGTTATTTCAGAAATTTCAACATATCCATTTTGGTCCAAAGAATAGCTCAGTTTTCTCAAATCTGTTTTAAATTTGTGAGCCCCAAAAGCACACTAAAGGAAATCTAAGCAAAAGCAAATTTAAGTTACACAAAGATAAAAATGACCAAAACAATATGGTATTTACTGACCACCTAAGTTAATAAAACTTCAAGAAGAAGGTAATTCTATTACTTAGCAAATCTTACTGAACAATAATGCTACTTTAATTAAAAAAAAAAAAGAACTTCAAGTCACCATTTCCCAAAGAATGTCGATATAAATTGCCAAAGGAATTTGGAGATGCATGTTAGGCTACACAACCAAACTCTGCGAAAGAAAAGTTGCACTTCCCAGAAACAAAATAAATGAACTTTAAGTTCGTGTTTGTCAGAGTTTAAAATGTAATGACCTTTGATATTTTTAGACCTGTCCCCTTCCCATCTCTTCCTGAACAGCTTACTCTTAACAGGTAGACAAAAAGTCACTTGGTCCACAGGAATATTCTGGAAGCATGGCATAGGTTTTCAAAGGACTCAAGCACATTTGCTGTAACATTCTTGCTTCTGAGAGTTTAGAAATGTCTCTCTCAAAAATCTGAATCTGAATTTAGACTACCAATTTCAAGAGAACTCCCTGTGTTCAGAAGTTACTAATGAAAATGAGAGGAAAAAAAAGTCCAATCAAATAAAAGATTACAAGATCTAGATGACTATAAACTGGTTGGCCAATTGCTATGGAAAAGAACACAACTGTTAACACACTGCTCTGTCTCAGTGGGAACACTAATTTGAGTATCTTTTCTATATCCAGCTGTCAACTTCCATTAATTTCATCGAAACTTGAATACTCTGGGACTTTCAAATCCTTTCCAATTTCAGTTAAAATGGCTTGCATTCCAATATTACTGGGAAGGGAAAAGAAGAAGCTGACAAAATTGGCAGAAACTCTTAAGACTCACTTTCTCAAAAAATAGAAAGGCTAGAAAGACAAAAAAGACCTACCTCTCAGAAGATTTTTCCAGCCTTCTCCAGGAGGAAAAAAAAATAAAATCTGTCACTGGGATCACAAAAGGCAGCAAGAGCTAGTCATGCTATACTAGCTCATTATAATAAAATGCAAGTATTCCAAGAAAAGCTAACTCAATTAGCTACATGCACAAAGTAGAAAAGGAAATGCTCGTAACAGGTATCACAGAGTTTTACCAGACTGGAACAGTTTTATGCATTTCCAAATCATGTAGAATTACTGCCATCACCGTGAGTATTCTGAGCGTGTAACAGAAAAATACGATCTTACACAGTCTTTCTGGAAACCCTCAAGTGGAGTACTTGAATGAATTAAAAAGCTAGGACGTCTACTAGACCATCCTTTAAAAGCACTGATCTGGGTTTTGAACGGAACTATCCTGTTAGAGCAGTTACAAGGACCTGGGAACACACTTATTACTAGATCTGCAGTGTATGGTCTGCCTCAAATGCTGCCAATGTTTGAAAATGAAGCAGCTACCTCAGTTTAGTCCATGAGCAAAGAATATAAAAGCCATTACTGTAAACAGATTCCATTATAGGAATGAAAATAGAAATACTTCACTGCCTCAACTACATCTAAGACTAAGAGAAGTTCAAACTCTTATGTGTAATCCCTATGTCAGTCCTTGGTTATGAACTGCAATTATATGTAAACTGACTATCAAGTGAAAAGAAGGAGGAGCAGTAAGATTTATTTGGCTATTAAGTAGACTATATATGATACGGACTGCATGGTTAAAAAGAATATCTATCAAGAAGGAAACTCAACAGGTAATTGCTATATTTAAGTAATTAAAATTTAATTTCTTAGAGATGTTCCTTGAAAGGCATTTCTCTTCATTTCTCAAGGATATTATAACTGAAAATAACTTCAAGACCCAGACTGAAAGAAAAGCAGTGACAAATAACAAAAGTAAACCATTGCACAACATGGACAGAAATACCTCAAAATTTCACATATCTTGTAAAAAATCTTCTATTCCACCTATCCTCTGTTTTTAGTTAAAAATCCCTTCAGTCTTAGTTTTGATCTTTTACTCTAAACATCTTGAAATAGCGGAAGCTGCGAAGTCCAGAACACACTGTTTGATATTAAATCATCACGCAAACTGCCCTTTTATTACTGCTAATCATACAGCAAATATGACAGCTCTATTTCCGCAACTGCATTACTCAGAATTTAAAAGTGAGTAAGGAAATTTCCTGCAGGTTTTGTGGGTGGGTTTGTTTTGTTTGGGTTTTTTTTTTGTTTGGGATTTTGGGGTTTTTCCCCCCAACAAAGATGTTGAACTTGAGGACAAGCTTGTGTTTCTTTTCAGGGCTTTTCTCTAAGCTTGGCTACCTACCTGAAACAAGATTAAGCAAACAATAAGATACACAGATTGGTAATTTTCAAAGATGATCTTATGAAGGAAGACACTACCAGTAAGGAAGCTGTGGAAGGATGGAAGAAAGTTACATTAAAGAAAAATCAAGCAAAGTCTTGAAAAGTTACAGGAATTTTATGATAAGTCAGTCTTTTATTAAATAGCATTCACTGACTTGATGCAGTATTTTCTAAAGGTTGACCTAGTTACTGCCAAAACAGACCGCTGTGCTCTAAAAACTTGTTTCCCTCTCTCTTCAGTAAAAACAAAAAAGTCAAAAATCAAAGACATCTCTGTCTCTTGTTCCTTTTTGGCACCTGCTCCAGACAGGAACATACATGAAGGCTTGAACCGATAAATGGGAGAAAAATTCCTTAATTAAGCTCGCCCAGGACTAATTTTGGTAAGTCGTCAGAAAGTCTATTCACTCTACACTTGGAAGACACGTACCTTGCATCATTTCCAAAGCAATTCAAGTACTTAAAAAATGAATGAGTCCTGTTAAAATTATTTCACTTGGCAGTATTTTTTTTTCCTTCACAGTTTATTCTTATTTCTATGCAATTCCTACTACTAGAAACAAATTAGAATCATGAAGCATATTATTTACTCTCAGTCTACTTGTAGCTAAAATCCAGGAGCTGAGAATGATAAAGACATACTGTTTTCCTCAAGGTACAGAAGCATGAGATGCTAACTCCAAAGTAAGAGAAGGCAAATGTAATGGGAAAGATATATTTTCATATTATAAATAGAAATATAAATAGAAAATAATCCATAAGAAAAGTTGAGGAAAGTCTGGATATGTACGATTAGAAGTAGGTGATCTTGATGTTCCTTGACAGATTACATTTAACACTTGAATTGTTCTGTAGTGACAGGTGTTTTATAAACCCGAAACATTTACTCTTAATATTTTAAGAGTTAGAGCTCTGACTTTTGTATATACATTTATTCACAAACCTTCTAAAGTGCCTAAAACAACACTCTCAGAACACGCTTTTCTTCTTCTTCCATCAAGTGACGTCCACAGGCAGTCTTCAAAACTGATCGATCCTGGCATGAAGAGGAATTTTTTTTTTTAAAAAAATCTGTTTTTCTCCCTTCAGTTGCCATCATCAGAACTCCCATTTTAAAGGCCCAGTTCATCTGAGAGTCCTGGTATCAAATTAAAGCAGCTATTAAGAAGACACTGATGAAACGTGTTTGTGTTTCCTTCTTCTGAAATGCTTTTAAAAATGTTGGCTGGGAGTTTAATTAAACTGTTGTTCAAAAATGAAAAGAGGTAAGTATGTTATCTGACCAAACAGGATTGATGTACAGAAACGTGAAGTTAACTTTCAGCTTAGCTTTAGTTTAGAAGGATGTTTTATTATTTTAATCTAACCACAATTCGTTGAGAAGTTCGCTAAAGGAAGAACCTGAGGTAAACTTTTAAAAAACATGCAAGATACTTCCCCTATGATTAAGTTATAGAAAATAAAAAAACTAAAGCAAGTAAAACAAATCTTAGAATTGTTTAAATATAACTACCTTGGTGCAAGAAGATTTACTTCAAGATAGCTTACAAAATTTACTCTTAGAAGGATCTGTAGAAAGAAAAGATAAGGACTTGTGCTTTTCGCATCAAATTATGAATGACAATGAATTTATTTAGAACTTCATTCCAAGTTCTTTCAGTTGTTCCTATTTTTTTACTTAGTGGAGGAAAAAAGAAACTACATTTCTACATGTCTTTAACATAGAAAGACATTTGAAATACACTACCTTCCACTTATCATGTCACATACCTTGAACAACAAAACAAACGTTTGCTACAAAAAGTCAACAGTAAATATTTTTGAAAAAAAAACCCATTCATATATGTAAAAAAAATCCCCTAAATGTTTAATTTTAAATAGTGATTACATCACCTACAGCTTACTGTGTTTTTGTTAATGCCATGCGACAATCTAAGAAAATAAACCACAGTTTTCGTATATCAATGTAATATCTGTTAAAAAATACTGATCTCAACTTATCTATTGTTAGTTTACAAATAAAAATGTAGATAATTGTAAATTAGGGTAAGCAAAGCATGCAAATCTATAGATTCTATATCTGAATTCCTAGATTAGCATTAAAACCAATCACCGCAACAAATACCTCAACAGTATGCCTTGTGTGCAGAAAGGAAGCGATACTGAACATTCAATGCCACAACTGTAAGGTTTTCGGAGAAGCACCTGTGGCAGTTTCAGCAGTTTCTATATGGAATGCTCCCCCTTTCTAGGATTACTTGAAAAAATCAAGTCAATTCGAATTACGTAGCTGTAAAACATTGACATGTGTAGTTTTTACAGTTTCAGAATCTTCTGTTTGATTTAAACGGGCAATGGTGCATAAACAGGAAACTTATATCATAAGGGATCACATATTTGCAGGCAACATTAAGATTAAAAGTTACATTAACATACAAAAAGTGCTGTAGCACATTATTCAATATGTAAGCCATTATCATGTGACCACCTTAACAACAAGATACTAAGCCTTTTATGCCTTTAAAGCATCATTACTTTCATCCTGAAACCAATTTGTCAGTTCTTCATCGAATTTTATATAGAATGGATTAAAATTACCGGTCAACTCATGGCTTCAATTACTTTAAATTTAGTAGGCTGTATTTCAAAAGAATTAGTAACTATTCCTATACAAAAATTAGCAGATACAAGGATTAAAACAAAACAAAAGAAAGAGAAGAAAAGAAGATCAAAACACTAAAACGCCCACAGTGAGAAGAAAACGTTTCCTATATAAACATCAGTATACTAGTCTAAAATTTCTAAAGCAAAATGATTTTAAAATACAAAACTTTAAGTGTTTTAACCCTTTGGTGTCCAAATACAAAAGTTGTGAAATAGTTTCAAACATGTTTTTTTTTTCAGATACCAAGAGAAAAATATTCTTAACTAAACAGATGTGTGTCACTGCTGGGGACAGCTACAAAAATTCATGCTAGAATTACATACTGGGCATCTACAAGCACAAGTTGGTGCCAAGTTTTTATTTCACAACAAAACATGTGGCAGCTGAAATTATTTTAGACTTTCAAGAACAACAACAGAGTTTCTCAGAACATCCTCCAAAATCATAACAAAGTGAATATACTGGAAAGAAGGAAGCTCTTCTTTGTGAAGCCACTTTTTTCACATCAAAATCAAGGTCCAGTATAAATTATGCAACTACAATCAGTTCCCAGACACTTCAACTCACAACTGAGCAAATGCTGGCAGAAGAAAAATTCATTAACCATGGTAGGAAACACTAGAAGTACAAGCATCACCGTCAGGTGGTGATTTATTCCTACATCTACATTCCAATTTATATGCTTTAAGACAGACCTCAAACAGCGGACTTCGATTTTCAATCTTGTGTACAAACGATTCACATTTCCAAGTAAGCTTTGCCTGAACAATATAGGCCTATCTGACTTTGCCTGGTATCAGCAATCAACAATATTTTTAAATTCACATCTATTATTAAGAAGTGACTCCTAAATACAACTCACAAAAGGAAGGTACGAAAGACTATCTTAATTCTTAAAACAACAGTCTGATTGCAATACAGCATAACAGAAAAGACCTTCCCTATTAAAATGAAAATGTAGATCACTAGCAAAAATGAGTTCCAAATAAGCATCTTTTTAGTACTGCAGCCACTTTAAGTCCAAAGATGACGTAAGAGTTACTTAGCCAGCCAGCTTTATGAAAATGAGAACTATCCTTGCTGCTGCTATCACGTTTCCAGAAACAGACCAGGAATTGCAGATAAAGTTGATTACAATGAGGAAAGCACTACGGAAGTCTATTTAAAAAAAAGTTCAGCGCAAGCTCTGACCTGAAAAGATCAACAGCTTTGCAATGCAGATTCTGCCAAGATGCCTCTAGTAGCAAACAAATCCACATTATTCTCCTCAACATACCACGTGAAAATCAACGATAGCCTAGAATTAGAAAAATTAAGAAAGCAAACTTGTCTCAAATGTGCCAAATGTTGAAGTTCAAGAGATCCAGCACAAAACCCACAGACAGCAAGAGCTTGGGAATAAAATTAAAGAAAAGATATAAATGAATTTTAAAGTATTTTTGTGCCAAAAGGGGGAAAAAAAAATCAATAACTACATTATTAAAAGTATTAGATGGAATCATTATTTTCCTGTAATAGGCACAGAGAGGGAGACTATCAAACCGCACAACATTTTATTTTTTGTGACAAAGATAACTTGATGCTCTTACTCAAGCAGACAGAAGATCTTTCTGATTAAGAAACTGCTAAAGTGCATAAAACCACTTTAAATGAGTTTCACAAAAGATTTTTTTCACCTTAGTTTTTCCTCTATTTCAAAGAAAATTCATCTACTACATATGGGCAACATCAAGCGAAATAGAAAGAAGGAAAGAGAAGACTAACACTTTCCCTAAGTTAAAGCTTCCAAAGCTCTTTCAGGGTTTGTTAAGCCTCCATGCAATGAGATACAGCTTGCAACTCATATAGGAAAACTTTTCTGACCAACCTGGACATGTTCTGGGCCATGCCACAACTGCCTACTGTTTTTTGTCCAGGTTCAAAGGCACTAGTTGAACTATGATCAACTTTAGTGAAGAGACACGAACTAGACATCAACACAATCGAAGTTAGAGCAAATGCATGCAATTAACAGTTCTCCCACCCCATGCCCAGTCAAAAAGTATCAGCAGATCAAGTACAGCACTTGTGCAGATCATCACCACCATCAATGTCTGGGCTAACCATCACAACTAATCAGACTCTTGTAATTGGGAATATACTGCACCCGTGCTTCCTCCACTGTATCTAACTTCTGCTCTGGCCAAGTTCCACTTCATCACACTTCCATTTTTCCACCTGACTTAACTGCACTCAGGTTTCTGTTGCCAGTAATACGTTACTTTTTTCTGTAAGATAAGCTATCTGAAGAGAAGCTGCACAGTGAACATCAGTACAGTATCATATGTGAAGGCAGAACAAAAAACCCGAACATTCCTGTCAGAAATCTGAGCTATCCTCATATAGAAGTTTTGGTAACACTTCCATGTTCTTTATCCAGCTCTTTGGGACTGAAGAAAAGCTAGGAAACCAGTGCTACAAATCACAAAGGCTCGCCACTGATGAATAAGATCCCGCATCAACTGACCCATATCCTGCAAACCTCCTTTATGTTCCAGAAAGGTCTTAAAATACCATTGCTTTAATGAAAGATTTAACTTTAGTCATAAAAAGTACAACCCCTCACATTCTTCTCTATTTCTGAACTGGTGTCAATAACTACTGTTGTTATTCCATCCCCGCTAAGAATAATCCACTCAAACTGAACAAGAACTCAGTCATAAGAGGTGCCTCAGCTTCCTGAAATTATTCAGAACAGCTGTAACTGAAAACTACCCTTTTCCATCCTGTTTTACTGTGAGACTGAGCCTCTCTCCTCCACTTTTTGATTTGCCATTTATATGCCCTGCTTCAGTATTTTCAAATCTTCCCTTAAGACTAAATACAAATTACTGCCTTACTTCATGGTCACAATCTCCTACAAACCATGTTAAATTCTTCTACAATGATGGCAATCAAGCATGAAACCAAACATGGGAGAAATTAGCAAGCTTTACTTGTAATTATTTTGCAGAAGAATTAAGAGTTTCACCACTGAAATGTACAAACCACTTCCATAAGAATTTACATAAGGCAGGAAAGGAGAAATGAATTCCAACACCTGTCACCTCCACACAGCAGAATGGTCACTAGAAGAACACTACAGCAGCAGCCCTTAAAACACGTTATATACAATGAAAGAAGAACAGCCACATTTTTTCCTCATTGATACTGCACTGTCTAATAATGCAACAACAGTAGCTAATCCAGCAGTTTAACTGTGATCTGGAGAGCAGACAACGAGGTTTGCAAAAAGGATCATGTATGAAGTGATTAGAGTTTGAAAAGTATCCAACTGATTATACCAATATTAATATACTAATTAACAGGTAAGAACCACACTGTTGAAAAAGTAACTAAATCCTATTCCTAAACAAATAATTAACAAGAACCTGAAGCACTATTCTCAAGATGAGGTTAATAAGAAAGCAGGGTGTTGATTCTTCTACACTGAATCAATGTAGCAGTAGAGGTTCTGAAGTAAAAAGATGAAATAGTAATGGCACTTCACAAGCACGCTAACACCAGAAATGGTCTGCAGCTCAATACTAGAAGCTTCGTAGTTAAATTAGCTAGGTAAGAAAAACAAGCAAGCATTAAAAACACCTGTAAGCATCTGCTAAGATTTTAAGAAACCAGGAAGAAATCCAGAAATGGAAGAGATCTCTGACCCCCGAGACTCCTCAAGAGAACAGGCCATGCGAGGTTCCCCTCCAGAATGAAAGTGATCAGAGGGTTTAAGACACATAGGAAGGGCTGATTTCTGTATTATCATCATGAAACCTACACATCACTCTTGTTCTGTCTCTTCACTAAAGGTGACTGAATTTCAGGAAGTCAAGAAGTCTCAAAAGCATAAATGAGAAGAACAAAAGCTGAGATATCACAGGAGCGATAATTAGAATGTGAAACAGACTTCAAACAGAAATGTACTACAAGAATTTCACAAAAGGCTAATCCAGTGGCCCTAAAAAAACCTCACATTGGACAGATTTCTGTTATGGGAAACGGAGAGCAGTTGAGAAGAAGAAAAAAAGAAATTAATGATGCTTTTTTTAAACAACACAGTATAGTTCATGACACATGAATTTGCAAAGAAGAATCAAAATTAAGCCACTGCCAAAGAACGAGAATAAGTTTATGCTGAAAAACTAAAGACCAGATATGGGATGTTTCTGGCATTACAGAAGCAGTGAAATTACACATTAAAATGAATGCAAGACAGCTTTAATGAGAAAGTGGCTGAAGTGTCTGCCTAAACTAGATCAACATCACGATATGAATATGTCATCTGGTAGAAACAGATGTACTGGTACATTTATCCTAGCACGTCAGTTATTCTCCCCAAACCTGGAGACCAGAATATAAGAAACCAGAAAGGAAAGTATCTCTTCAAGGTCTTGTATCATCCCATCATAGTATGCAAATCCATTTTCCTCAAAACCTTAAGATTTCCGGCAGGCCAATAACAAAAACTTTCCTCTGCTACTAGTCAAGTATCTTGACCAACAAAAAGTACAAGCAAGTACTTGTGTTTAATTGGATGGATGCACACCAAGCCACATCTTGTCCCACACCTCTTGTCCTTTTCATCTCCTATCCCGCGATAATACAGTGAAACTTATCTCCTAGCTCGATTTAAATCAAGACACTAAGGAATACACAACTGTTCAAAGGACAGTTGCAAAATAACCTTTATTCAGAAATAAGTGGACACAATGCACAAGTGAACTGCATGAAAATGGATGTGAAACGGAAGAAGAAAGTTCGAACCTGTATAATTAACAGCTGCATCTGCATATTGTATTTTTGATTCAGCAGTGTCCTGTGTTTATAGCTGAATTTTATATTTTTATATATGCTGTGATGCAATCCATGTAACTATATTAACACCCAGCATTTCAACAATTAGTGTAAAAGAGCAAAACAAAACATGGCACCAAGAAGGCTTTATCCTCCATAAAGAGCTGTGGACACTTTTGTGTCACCATGATAAATAATACACAATTAAGCAGACATAAATCGCATAATTATGCTTTTTAGTGAAAATCCAGCAGTTACTATGGATACTTTAAAAGGTACTATCCACATTAAAAAGTCAGTTACACAGCAAACCTTTTCACTCATATGAGGACATTGTGACCACCTGCTTCCCCCTCTTCAAGGGTCCATGAATACCATAGTTAGTGGAGCAACCATTTTTATGGCTGTAGAACATACTGTGCACAGAATATGCTTCAGCTAAAATGAGAAGGTAAATACCACAAAAAAAATCAAAATATTTTCACTAGGGTACAATTATTATTTTTTAAATTATTATTAAAAATTTACAAAGGAATAGAGACCCAAATTCTCTCTCATCAATTAGGAAAACAATGCAAAAACTTCATGAAATTTAGAGACTGCAACATACTATCATTTCTCTGTAAAAGCAATACACTAACAAGCCTGAAGTAAACTAGAACAATTCAAGCAAGGCAATTTTATTCAAACTAAAATTCTTACTTTCATCCTTACTGGACTATTGTTACTATTCTTTGGCTTCCAGTATAACCAAAGGAGTGAATAAAGTAGGAATACAGTAAACGCTGGCATAAAAGATCACACTAGTCCAAGTTACTTCATTTTAACAGCAGTATTTCAATAATCACTCATTAATAAAAAAACACGTTTCTTGCAATATTACACTACTGGTTACTAGTGTTTGTGTAATAATGAAATCTTAACATCCCTGTTCTACTTTCGATAAAAAACTAGGGATGGTGCAATAACTGATTTATACTAGAAGTATCATGTATAAGCAGCATATTCGACTATTTCCAGTTATAAGGGATATTCTCTCCATCTTCACGTAACTAGATTTTGACACTGTAACTGTATGAAGAAATAAGAAAAAATTGGATCAGAAGATCTAATCCCCATAAAAAGGCCACATTCACCATCCGTAAAGATCAGCACTTTAGTTATAGTTAGTGCTTAGTTCTGTGTTTAATAAAATTCTTCCCTTGGTCCCATATAGTCAATTACTATTTCAGTTAATATATATAAATTAGAACCCAAATATATTGATAAAATCCCACTCCTTTTCTTCTAACTGAAGCCATAAGATAAAGGAGTCAGGACTTTCAAAGCATCTACATTCTCAAGATGTTACAAAAATCAGGAAATCAACGTAATGGTTAGAAATATGGGGCCAGTTTTCAAACTCAGATAACCCAGAATTAATCAAATGTCAGAAGTATATACATGGATTTAGCCTAATTTAAGATACTGAGCCTAGGAACTAGATTCTATGGAAAAAAAAATCCTTGCTCCTATCAGTCAATAGCTAGCCCTTTCAGGTGACAGGGCCAAGCCCTAATCCTCTAAATGACCAAACAAGGGTTGCTCCACCAGCCTACTGTATTTGCATTCCTGATTTTACCATTGCCTGGATAGGATCTGGTATCTAATTACCTACAAAATTTGCGACAAGTCTATCCTACTAGAACACAGATGGAATTCAGAATTAGAAAACTGAGAATTCAAATTATTTCCTGTTCACTAAAACTGCTATAAACCTACGCTACTTCTGCTGCAAATAGCTTTGGTCAAAGGCAAATATCACTCTCCAAGTTTTACAGAAATGTTTTGCCTATGGCTTGCAAATACAATGTTTTAAAAGCAAAATTGTTGTTCTGTAGTTAAAAGTTGCAGCCACATCTCAAACCTCAGTCACTCAGCTACTTATTTTGAAAGTCCTATGGATGTAATACGTCCTCTTCTTTACATCAGACTCTTAACTTGCTCATTCCACATTGTTTATGCAGTTCCACAATTTCTCTTTTGATTGGATACTTTGTAAAAATCACAAGATTACATACTAATTGATGATGATAATTAAGGTTGGCTCAATTCCACAGTAAATTTAAATCCAAGTTTATTTTAACGTTATCTGGGAGTGCAAAAAGGGAATTTACAAATTTAAGACTGATTTCATGAACGTCAGTAACTGACAGCTGCGTGAGTTATTTCAATGCCATTGTTCTATGAAGCGATCTCTTCATATAAAACATTTTGTTCATTACTATTATCTTAAAAAGTACTTCATTTCCTGAATACTCTATGATACCATTGAAAGAGTTGTATTTTATGGTAGATTTATCAGGGCAGCGTTAGAAAAAACAGTAAGATGGAAACCAAAGGGTAAAACAAGAAATTAACTACATGATTCTTATTTCACTTACAACTTAAAAGTCTCACATTGCAGGTTAAAATACAGTAACTAGTTACCATTTAAAATAATAAGGCTAGTTCTAATTAAAACAAATTGCTAAAGAATTTACATTATTATAAGCCATAGAGCTTATACTCAACATTTCTAGGTGAAAACTGCATCCATTTTGTCCATGCTGTAAGTTGCAAAAGTTTGTGAGATTTTCTGAATGTTTTTGCAGTACATAAACCTTCAAAGAAAAAAGTTAACAGGGCAAATACACAATATACTAACAAACAGTATTAAACTAACTGCGAAGAGTGTGTGAGATGCTACTTTGCACATAAAGTTGCTTTGGCATTGTTGTCTACATTTATTCACCAGTGCAATGTGTAAATTTGTTGTAAAAAACAACTACACACTAGATAAAGTGCACAATTTGGGGTCATCTGACAGCAACGTGATAAATACTTTAATCTATCAGATATAAATGCAATACCAATGTAGTACACTGGTCATCACCTAAGTAAAATAATATTACTAGACATGCAAAACATCTTGGGCTTCATTACAGTTGAACATGTCTAGCTATCTTTTAATCAGGTGTCTACTGTTTTGACTTTTCTTTCTGACATTAGTATCTGTGTTTACTGGTCTAAGTTAGTTAGCTAAACAGACAACAATCAACAACAAGAAAAAATACCTCACTTACTCTATTTGCGCACCATGAGCCACAAGGGCACTTATGGAATCCATACTACCAGACCGTGCTGCTTTATGAATAGGAGTTTCACCAACATAATCCTGTAAAGACAAACTACATTTTGTCAAGCATAATCTTTCTAGAAATGAAAATCTTATTTTTACATTACTCACTTTAATTCAGAAAGCAGATCTACAACAGCAGCATTTATTAACTAGCAAATGCATCAGGTATTTTATTATTATTTTAACATTTGCAGTAGGCTGTCATGTACATTAGATGTTTAGCAAGAAACAATGCTAAGGGCATCTAACTCACAAGATAAGCCTTATCCACTAACTACGCAATCAGCAGTTTATATTCAGCAAAACTTGTTAAAAGACCCCGCAACACATACCACCATAACAAGTTACTCTTACACATTTATTTCCTAGCACTTTTGTTTCCCAATATGCTGGGCTGAGCAAGCTGCCTTGAATTCAGAAGCAGCATGGCCAAGCTTGTGGGACTATATTGCTTTCAGATCTTGATGACACACTTACGCAGTACTGTATTGCACCATAAATACTCACCAGGTAAGGAATATGTAGGCGTAACTCTACTGTAATGTAAGCGTGCCCAGAGTTCACAAGACAGGCCAGATCTCTCATGAGACATACCCACTGACTCATGTCCTATATGCTCTGCTTTTCTGACCGTCTTTATCCATTTACATTCCTTTGTTGTTAACCAGCACATCCAATCATTTAATCATTTTGCATTATGTGTAAACATACTGGGAGTAGCATATTGTTTTTCAGGCAACTCCACTCTACAAACTATCTTCACAGATAACAGAGACAAATCTGCAGCAATTTTATAAATGCAACCGGCAAGCAGCAGGTAAATCCCATGCATCGTCATCTACAGGCTGCAAATGAAATTCAGTACTTGCACTTAACCATCAGTATTAAGAACCACAAAGAAGAATCTGTAATGAAATATGGCCTTGAAGCAGCAAATAAATATTCAGCTACTGGTCTATTATTTGATTAATTTATTACAGCCCTCGACACTTTCAATGCATAGCAAGTTGGCTTTTTTTAAATCCCCTCCAAAGTTTTGGCAGACTTCACTTGTCTGCTCCACTGATATTAAACGTGTTCTAACTATGTGCCTCACTTTTGCTTCCCCATTCCTTTTATTAAAAGATCAACACTAGCTATTAAAGTAACACAGCACTGTTACTGACTCACCAGTCTTCACACACAAAGGTGTTTGCACCTAATTCTACAGTACTGATTATGCTTTAGCTCTATTGGAAATGTGAATATACTCAATATGTGATCGTATTACCATCGTGATAGATAGAAAGTAACAAGAAATTTAAATTGTCTGCCAAGCTTTTGAGAAATTAGATCATGTCTTTTAGACCATGTAAATATAAATTGAAGATGAATTTTGGATTATGTGTTATATACTCTCAATTTTCTACTTGCCAATTTTCTTTCATGGTAAAATATTTTTATAACAAGTTAAAAATTCACTGAGGGTAAGCCAGTTTTCAAATACTTAAGACATATATTCAGCCAAACAGTGAACCACCTAGCACCAGCAGCAGGGAACTATAACGGTACCTTCTTGTAAACTAAAGAAAATTGCTGAGGCTGACACAAAGTTTGGATACAGAAAAGAGAAGCTAACTCCCTTGAGACTTCAGTGATTAGAAAACAGCTATAAGGCTATTTTTCCAAAACAGCTGGCTGTAGCTGATGAATAGAAGACTGCTTTCCAATGAAGTTTATATCATTTCTCCTATTCGTAACTTTTCTTGAAGTTACAGAAGACAGATGTTTAACGGAGGACCCAATTTTTTTAACTATCAGATGTGGAAATTCTTAATATTTTTAGGAATATTTCAGGAATATTTTCTTCATACTGTAATACAATTTCCCATCATGGAAGCTGTCTTTGATTCATCATTTCATCATCCAACATTTATTGTTCCCTTTCCTTTTATTAAAGAAGCATAGAAAAGAAGTGATTTGCCTCTTTTTGAACAAAAATACTTGTCCCAACCCCAACTTAAGAGATAATCATCCAACATAAAGTTCAGTTTAGAGAAAGTTAGCTCAACTAGCTACGCATACGACAAAGATGACAAAAATTTTTACTAGCCCCAGAAACCTAGCATGGTGCCCACAATGAGAACTAGAGAACCAGATTATGAAGCACTGCAGTGGGGAAACACTAGAAGGATTAGAAAAGAGCTTGCAAAAGGAGTCCTCACCATTGCATTACAAGAATAAACTAAGCTTATAGCAGCTAACAATTCTGTCACCAACAAGCAGAAAAAGGTTAGTATCTCAAAAGAGAATTTATGTCTTAAGAAGGGCGTCTTGCAATCACTGGCCCAGAAACTTGTGTCTTCTCTAAACCTAAGAATTTGGAAAATGCTTAGAGAGTGACTGAATATACAGATTTAGTTTTTATAGCATTTGTTTTAATTACAGCATCTAAATTTCAGTCATCAGTAACATTATCTTCTTTTGAAGTTCCCCTATGAAACCAAATCTATTTGCGCTGAAATAGTTTCTGAAACAGCCCCCCTAGCTCTACAAAGAACTCCCTGGGTTATAAGCTAGACTGAAAGGAAAAAAAAAAAAAAGTTATCTCCCACTGGAAAACAGCTTTAAAGTTTACTTATTTTTCAACACATACAAAATCATATATAGAGAGGAAAATAAAGTAGTCTATGAGCCTCAGAACAATCCTATTTCAATTCAACAACTGGAGTGGATGTAACCAAAGAGTAAAAGCAATATAATGAGGCTTTTCCAAGATGCTTCCGAGAGCAGTTTGGGGTCTAGATTGCTAGCACATTTTCATGCATAAGACACCTCTTTCTTATCTCTTTTTTGGCTATGTGGAACAAAGTCAATTACTTTATTTTGAGGGGCTCTACAAATTCCTAATTATCCCCGACAATACCTCATAATCCTTATCATTGTCCACAGTTCTCATACATGCTTCAGTTTGACATAATCCCTTTTATAGTAACACTCCAGGAAGGGAAATATCAATAACTTGTAATGGCCTTTCATATCTATAGCAGAACTTTTCAGGGTCCTATTTACCCTTCTGATCTAACACTGCGCTAACAGCCCAAACTTGTCTCACAATCCAGAAGTCACACTGTAAATAGAGCAGAAAGATCAACTAAGTTTTATTAATTCAGCATCCAAAATAACACAAGTTTGTTTATTTATGCAGAGACTAAGGATTTTGTGTATAGTGCTTCTGAAGAGATGACAAAGAGTCATGAGACATCATAGGCACTTTTATTTTTTGCAATTCACTGCCACTGTCAAACATCTTCCTCCTTTCCCTTGGAGGAGCATGACTGTCCTTTTGTAAAGACAATGAGAGTCTTCTCTTTCTTGAGGTCATGACTAGATAACTGTTAAGTTCTATTTCACTTTACTGAGTAAGTATCTCACTTCCTTCCTTTTCTAATTTATGCAGCCAAAGAGTCTTTTGGGTTTTTGGCTTGAATTTTCTCAGTAAATCTATCTCAGCTTGATTAATCAAGTTGCATTTCCTCACTATGCTGCTCAATCTGAAAAGATATTTCCTCTACTGATTAAATATTTTTTTCAAACTCTGTGCTTATTACCAGGCCTCTTTTAGATGTGGTTATTTTTTCCATTTAGTCTTAAGTAATTTTTTACCCCATTTTCCCCTCTTCCTGTCTTTTTTTAGACCCAAATTTATGTTGGATTTAGGATCTTCCAGTTGAACTTAGATTTCCCATTTTTTATTTCAAGTTGCTGGATATGATTAAATTTACTTTTTTTTTTTTCCTTAATGAAAGGGGTACCAGTGAGTGATACTAACTTACCTGTAAATATTTCTTTTTAAAACAAAACGCCCCCATGCACATTTACACTGAAAGCTTTCAACTACATGTACTGGTTTTTGGCTGGGATAGAGTTAATTTTCTTCACAGTAGCTGGTATGGTGTTATGTTCTCGATTTGTGGACAAAAGAGTGTTGACAATACAACGTTTTACCTAGAAGCTGGCTTGGGGGGGGGGGGAGGGAAGGGGGAGACAAGAATCTGTGAGGTGACACAGCTGGGACCACTGACTCACACTGACCAGAGGGATATCCCTTACCATATTCCATCATACTCAGCAAGAAGTGGTGGGAGGTGGGGGGGTTTGCCAGGGCTGTCATTACTTGGGGACTGGCTAGGCATCCATCACCTTGTGTTGAGCAATTGTCATCAGATTTTTTGATTGTGGTGTGGAGTTTATAAAATTTCCTTATAATCACTTGATTTTCTTTTGTTTCCCTTTTTACCTATTAAACCCACGAGTTTTCTCCCTTTTCTCTTCTGATTCTCTCTCTCAACCTGCTGGGGGAGGGAATGAGCAAGCAGCATTATGGTGCTTAGGTGCCTACCAAGGTTAAACCACAAGTCTGTGCAAGCACTTCTAGTATACGTATCTTACTAAGACATAGAAGCACTATTTTACCTGGCAAAAAATATGAACTCCATTCCTTAACTCAACTGACTGAATTTCCAGTTCTATCAGCTGATCACATTTCCAAAAGCTGTTCAGATTTCTTAGACCCAGCACCCTACCCTTTCTGAAGCCATAAAGTAGAAGCTGGAAAATGCTGAGCATTTTTTTCCACGTTCTTTGCTAAAAATGCTTTGACCTCATGATAGTTTCTTGTTCTCAATTTTGAGTACAGATGAGAACTGATGGAATACTTTATCTGGATTTAGCCCAAATTATTGTTTAAAATACAAAACTGCACATACCAAAGGAATGAGTGTTTTCTTCCTCCCCACCAAGGATACCAGTGTGTTTACATTTCTTGCTAGCATGAGCAGTCTAACCCTCCTAAATCTATTTGCCATCACTGCCACATGATGGTGACTGGCTGGATGAAAGGTAAGTTAACATCACCTGTAAGGATGCAGTGTTTCTTACCCCTTTTCTTTAAGGCAGGCCACACAAAACTGGTTTTCTTGGCCAATCAAAACAGGCAACATACAACAGAATGTTTAATACACTGACGCTAGAGGGAAAGTATATTTCAATGAAGTAACAGGCATTTTAATCAAAAAATACTTTGCACTGTCACAGTGAAGTAGAGCAGGCAGATAGAGGAGTGCAGGTCTTCAGTCACATTATTAAGAAATATTAGCAGGCACTGCCCACTGAAGAAAAAAAAAAGTAACAGGACTTTGACTGCTTGACACATTAGCTCTCTCCTGTGGATTTGGATGGTGATCCTGGGAGTGAAGAACTGCCCACTGATCATAAAGAGACACAGATGTTTCTAGCCAGCACATAACAGTTAGTTAAGAGGGCTGGGCATCGCAGGATATATGGATATACTCACAGAACTTATTTGGGGAGCAAGGTACAGCTGGGACAAGCAGTTTTCAGCGTTTGTCCTTCATTGCTGCTGCCTGAGAAATGTCCCGGGCAACTGTCACCAGCATTGAAATAACATTTTCAAGTTCTCCTAAACTTCAGGGCAGGCGGCATGGGCTACAATACAATACCTCAGGGCAGATATGAGAAAGCGTGCATGCAAATTCTACTGAGTACCGGAGGTTTACGTTAAGACTGAGAGACTCGAGTGGATTCCTTTTCAGAAGCTATCCTTCTTTTTCCAGAGGTGATGGGTTAGTCTGTAGCCAGTGACCAGGAGTCAGTTTGGAAGGAAAGTTTTACTAGTTTAAATATCAAGTATTCCCAGATCTTTCTCAGCATGTGTTTTGTATCCAGTGTCCATGGAACACTTGTCCTCACACAAGCATTAGCCAGTGACTATGTCTGTCTGAAGTACAGCATCAGTCAGCGAGCTGGAAGGAATAAACAAAATACACATCAGGAAATAGTGCTCCAAAAGCTTAAAAGTGTGGGTGGAAGCCCTAGGTGATCACCTGAAAGTGCTTGGAAGTTAAATAAGGAACTAAGATCATTTATTAAGCAGTTCAAATCAAACAAGAATAGTAGAATTTGACTGCAGTTCAATAAACAGCTGGAAGGAACTGGGGAGAGCAAAGCATGCACTATGCTTTACATAGCCATGTATGAAACATTCCAAGTATCTGTGGGATAAGTTTGCTGCTATAGGTGTCACCAAGGTACACTGACTAGCTCTCAGTGCTCATGCATGTGAAAACAGTGCAACTGACCAGTTGTATCCTAACAAATAACTTAACTTTGGTTCTTTGTATTTACTACCATTTTAATTAACCAGAGCTATCTTCTTATTTTGTCATCGAACCAAATCTAAAATACCTCTTCCTGTATGTTCAACTAGTATTTTGTAGGGGCAAAAAAACCCTATTACATTCACACGTAACTTGAGCCTACCATTAACAACATACAAGGCTTCCACAGCATCAGCTCTCAGAACTATCTATACTGCTGTCCTTTGCCTGTCAATACCTAAATCTACACTCAGAGGTCTATAGGATACTATCACCACTATCTCATTTGAAAACTTGAGAATCATAGTCTTCTTCCTCCTGTGGAGGACCACAGATCTATTATTTGGCTTTGCTCTGGTGACATGCCATCAAAATAATGACTCCTGAGTCACTGGCTAGTCTAGGCGACTTCTTTAAGCTGTCTACTTTTACCTGTGCATCATACTGCCTTCTGCTTTCCTTTACAGTCATCTGCATGTTGCCCTTAGCCCATGGAGAGATCTCTCTGCACTCTTCTCCTCTTCTTTTGGGGGCTAGCTGCTACTTCCTTCTTTCCTAGCTGCTAATTTCTTCTTTCCTATAACCTTACTCACTAGATGTGATTCTTCCCCCCCCTTCATGTTCCAGGACAGCAAGCTTGTTCTTCAACTCCATTTCAACCTCACTGGTCAGTTCTTCTCTTTATCCTCATAGTTGAAACTTTCATTCTTCTCATTCATTCATTTTCATTCATTCTTCTCTTCTCATATTTGTACATCTTTATTCTGTGCATGCCATGTTTCCTCTCTAATCACCGTTTCTTTACATTCTTACCTGGTCTCCAGATGAATTTATAGTTCTTGTATTTTCTCTTCTGAAGATTCTACCACTATGCAGCAATAACTTATTGCATAAGTTACTTTTGTCTGGTATCAAGGAGAAGATGCGATCTATAGCCTCTGCATCCAGTCACCTTCATTGTTTCTACAATTCTCCTGGTGTCTCACAGCTGTTCTCAATGCACCAGCCTTCTTTTCTGAAAACTCAACACAAACTTCCCCATTTCTTATTTTTGCATAGCTTAAAAAAAAAAAAGAACCAAACTCTAGAAATGCAAATGTTTAAGTTCTTCAGCAGACTTAGCTTAAATCTACTGCATATAGAACAGTCTGGCCATTAAGTATTTTAAGAAAAGTATGATGCACAATTTAACAGACCAGACATTTTACAGATGCTGTGCTATACTACAGCTTTTAGTAAATGCATATGTGGAGTATTAATTACTCTCATAGAATATTATAAATAGTAATTTTGAGTACTGTTATAAAGGCACACATTATGTATGCCCAGCGTACACAATAGATCCATTCAGTACTGCAAACATTTTCTCCAAAAGCATGGTAGTTTTAAGCACTCGATTCTGTTTCTGTACCAGAGTACAACAGCACTTTACAGAATTTTGCTGTATTAATGCACTCTCTGCTACTAAATAAATCATCATCCATATTCACAGTAAAAGTAGTGGAAAATTAAAAAAAAATAATAATCACCCATTCATTCTTTGTTAGTAAAGTACATGTTTCTGATCTATTTGCAGGAAGTTACTAGAGAAGTTTTGGAAATAATCTAAAATGAAAAAGAGCATGAAACCAGATGCACCTTAAAATAAACTGTGGCAGATCTTACTACTTAGATGTATGACTAAATCATGAAGTACTACAAAGGTCTCATGGTTCTGTATGCAATGGTGAATTTTTCAGTTCTTAACATATTAAATAACTAAGATGTTCCTCACTAGTCTTTTTGCTTTCTCCCAAGGAAGTATTCTAATATTAGAGTATTTGCTAATGCTGCCAACACCAGAGCAGCACACCATTTTGTTCAATAAGTAGCAAGATGTCAATTCTGAAAACAAATGTTCCCTAAACCTTTAGTGGCTTAAAGGACATCTATTAGTCCTAGCACTACTATTAAGAAAAATGACAATTAAGTCATCTGACTTCAGCTGATGTTAAAAATAATGTATCTGTATGTGAACATAAGGATCATACATGTAGTAAAAACAGATCAAGACATTCCTTCCAAAACTATATGCAGACATGAAATATGAGTGAATCCATACCTGTTTGTTTATGTTGGCCCCCACTTGAATCAACCAATTCAGGCACTGTGGATGTCCTCCAAAAGCAGCAATGTGGGCTGGTGTTTGAGCAAAACGTGTTGTACTGGCATTTACAGAAGCTCCAGCTCTTACTAACTGCATTAGGCACTCCAGCTTTAAAGACACGAGGGAATAAAACCAAAAATGTTACACAGATGTGCTATGACAATTAACACATGCTAAACAAATACAGAAAATCTATAGATGCCAAACCTACTAGTGAAACTACATGTGTGCAAAATGAAAGACAATACGAACATTAGGATTTGCCCCTCCTCCCTGTACTGCCCCCTCCTTTGGCCATAGGTCATAACTGAAAAACTACCTTATTCTCATGCCCAAAACTGAATTCCAACATTTTTTTTTCAGGATGGGGAAGAAGCGGGCACAAATATCTCAAAGCTGACTACAAGAGGTATTTGGTTCACTTTTGTTAGTGAGAAAAAAAGTTCTGATCCAGCAAAGCTCCAAACACGACACTAAACAGACATTATTAGTTAACATTTGCCAGAACAAGAGTGTTGTTAGGAGATACACAGATGTATTCCCAGGATGTTTAGAGGAAGGTAAATCAGAAAAACACAAGATTTTAAATATCTTTACTGTTTTCCTAGAGTGACAGAAGCAGGTTACTAATGAAAACTAATACTGTTAATAGTGTGCTAAATCTATAATAGGAATAAATTCTTTTCACCATTTTCCTGTTTTGACAGCTGAAGTGCTGTTTGTGGCAATACCAAAAGAAAAGCTCTCTTTGTTTTAAAAAACTGTAGTGTTCTGTTACACCGTATTCTGACTTTCATTTTTTCATCTTACTAACCCAAAGTGTCAGATATTGAGCTACTATTTTTAAATGTTCATAACATCACATTTGTAGAAGCTAAGCAAACCACAGCTACGATGACCTCAACTTTCAAAAATAGTCAAAAAACGCTCCTTTCCTGTCACACTGCAACATTGTCGTTTTGTTGATAGGAAACGGAATGCACTACGCTAAAATAAACAGTTTAGTCTAGGCTTCCATTTATTGTGGTTAGAAAACAAACATCACCACACACAACAAAACATAAAAACACCATACTGACTAAGAGCATTGGTTCATACGCAACAAAAATCTACTGGTCAGTCTCTCGCTGTTAAAGAAAATGTTTGTTAGCCATATCACAGCTATGGAATAATCTGTTCATAAAGGAGCAATTAAAAAGCATCAGAAAGCAACTTGATTACAGATACACGCATAAACATCACGATTCCAACATTCTTCACTACTGCTGTTATGTCAAGTGTCCCACTTTTTTTTTTTTCTGCAAATTCCTGCTCTTGATGAGTTACACATGAGAGAAAAGTACCAACCACTGTAGTAAAATATTTTATATTAGTTTTGCAAATGTATCATGAACTTCAATTGTTTCCTCCCCCATATAGTTCAAACACACACATATGAACCCTACCTTTTAGGATATACAGAAGTACTTTTTTGGACTGTAATAGGCTTGACACTAGATACAGATGTTACCACTAACTCACTAATTATGTGAAGTGAACGTGTATGGGTGAGGGCAACTGAAATATTGCTGTATTAATGAATATAGCTCCATGAACTTCAAAAGTACCAAAGAAAAAGTACCTCTTCAAAAGCAAAGAAGTACTTTTAATTAAAAAAAAAAAAATTTACATCAAAAAACTGGTGTAGGAAAATTTATAATTATAATGCTGGACTACCCAAATACATTTTGTATTTGCTACTCATAGACCTTCCTTGGTGTTCATATGCTAGTACCCCAATATTGTGGTTAACCCTTAATAATTATTAATAATTCTAACACTGTAATTATTAATAAGTGATGAGATACAAAAAACCTCGAGCTACACCAAGAAGTTCCTCTACTATAATTGCAAAGTCCAGCCAGTTTTCAAAACAATTGACTTAGTGGAATTAATCTGAAAACACTTTCAGACAAGCATTACAACTTCAGGAAAGAATAATATTTCCTGCACAGAAACTGGGTTAAAGAATTTCTGTAATTATACAAGGATTATAGCCTGTCAATTGAAAGGGGAAAAACACTGGAACTGGATCACCAGCATCATCTTGCACTGTTTAAATCTGCTTCATAAAGCAGCTATACGTCATGATTACCTAAACAACTTCAGGTTTAAATTACATTTCTTCTTGTGTGCTCTCTCTCCCCATCTCTTATGGGGTTTTAACAAAGAAGGTATCGTTCCATCCCATTGAAAACTGAAGCATGGGTCTTGCATATCATGGCTGTCAGAAAAACATGCTTCTTCCAACGTTCTGGAAGAATGAGGTAAATTAGTTCCACGGATAGGAAAAGTCAACAGAATGAGAAACAATAACTCACTTTATTATTTATGCTTGAGATTGGGACACAAGTCCACATTCATTAAATAACCTTTTAGAAGATATTTTCCACTGTATTGTTATACCTAAAGCAGAGGTTAAACTGATTTAATGAAGAAAGACAGACCTCCACATAGACCACAACACTGGCAAAATACCAAGGAAGAGACAGGCATTTTTTATCTGTACTACTTTTGTTCCAAAAAGAAACAGAATGTACCTACTACTATTCTGCTTCCTATAATATAAACAGTCAAATGGCAAAAATAAAAGTAGAAGAGCATAACCAAATATATGTGGTCAGAGAAAAATAAAACTACATGTGCAAGAGGATAAAAAGAAAAATGAAATTAAGGTTAGTGTAAGTCAAAGTGAATTAACAGCGTCTTCCTTTTTTATGCAAGCCCTTCATTTTCTACCTCTCTGGTAGCTTTTCAGATTGTTAACATTATTACATTCTGACCCATCTTCTCAGAAATCTACAGAATGCCAGGGTAATTTAGGGCACCATATAATTAACTCTAATTGGAATACAGCAACTCTAATGGGAATTCATTTACATCTCGGGGTATGAACACTTCTCTGCAGTCAGGAAATATCCTGAAAATGCAAACTCCACCACAGATACCCAACACAGCAAGTAAATTTGGACTTGCTACTAGCTCTAGAAGGAGGCCATATCGTAATTAAAACTCAAGGTATTACAACCTGAAATGTTGGTTGCAATATCTACCATTTCAATTGACTTTGCTGGCATTTTATTTATTACTTGCAAGCTGTACAAGTAGGTTTCAGAGTAAGCTATTTAAAAATACTGTGTTTTCACTTTTGTGTTAAGATACTCCATTTCTATTGGTGCTAGCACCAGATCCGTATTCCCCCCAAAAAGCTATCTTTCCTCTTTCATATATTCATTTCTAACAGAACTTGAATGTTGATGCTACTTCCTTACTACAGCAAATCTACGGCTGCATGCAAGAGCGGAGCTCTACATAGCGTTATTCTAAAATGGCTTTGTACTGTCGTTAGAAGAAAGCCCTCATTGTAGCAACGTACAAATTAAGCAGCAGGTAAGGGGAAAGAAACATCTCTATACAGTTCACCAACTGTAGACTGATGCTCTGTGTCCCTACACACGCATGTCTGTATGTATGAACTGTTTTAGATTTCACTGCTTACAAGCAGTTCCACAAGGACTTGTAAGAAAGAACTATACCAGTTTTGTCATTTCAGCCTCCTACAGAGCTGCAGTTAGAATAAATACATGTCTGGTGGACATGCTGCTAAATGGCCCTATATCAGAAGGGCAGCCATGTAGTTGCACTGCCATTTAATTTTGAAAGAAAAGGCAGACAAGTGAAAATCCCACAAAATGTAGATAAACAAAGAAGCAAAGAGCAAGAGAGTCTTGCCCAGTAACTACTAATGAACCACTTTTCAGCATATGAGAGTTTTAAAACATTAATTTTTTTGAAATTAAGAACCCTCCATTTGAAACTGTGATGAATCTGAATTTGGAAAAAAACCATAAATAACAACATAAGACATGCATATGAATGTCTCCTAAGAGCAGCTATTGTTTCACTGCTGGCAACCGCCTATTAACTGGCGAAAAGTAAAAGTATAACTATGCCACACAAACACGAAGTCAGTCAAGTCTGGGATCCAATTACATTACTGTAATTTTTTTCAAGTCTGTTGTATCGTCTCTGGCTCAGAGACAGGAAAACTACCCAACAAGACTATAAAACCTGCAGATAACTTTCATAAAGTGAAATTGCCTAGACCTTGTCATAAGGTTTTTAGGAAAGCATGTATATTCAAAGTTGTATAAAACTCATTTATAGCCTAGGTCATCCTTGCAAGTCTCATTTCACTTGTCAGATCTTTCTCCCTTATATGCAACAACAACAAAAACACGTATCAAATTTTGCTGATGCCCAAGAATGAGCATGGCAAATATAAACACAGTATCTTGCAGACTGACGTTGCCTTTGTTCGCTCTTTCTTCAAAAGAGTCTGTTCAACAACAAAAACTCATATAACCTAGGATGCTCAGCAGAAAGCTGAAGATGCTTAAAGGAAAAAACAGAACCACACACACACTTGAAAGGCAAAAGCAAGACTGTCACAAGCATGTATCAAAGAGAAATTTTTGTGACATGAAAAAATGAAACAGGAGACTGTAAAGGCAAATTAGTAGACTTTTTTTTTTTTTACAAGTGTACCTCATGATAACGCAGCACTCAATTTTTTCTTGATCTTAAACCAGAATATTAGCTTCTTTCTGAACAGATAAAAGGCTACCTTAGGTTTTGTTTTCTAAGGGGTTTAGATTTTTGTGGGGTTGTTGTTATGGGTGGGTTTTTTTCGGTTTGGGGGGTTTTTTGTTGTTTTTTTGTTGTTTTTTTAAGACTGAAGGGCTACTTATCTGTGTTTCTAAAACGGTTCTCAAACAAGCACTACAGATAAGATAAGGTAGAGAAATCATCTCTTAATGTACCTTCGTAAACCATGACAACTGCCTAAGTACATTCATTTTCTTTCTCTGGCACACAATCAATAAACAAATAAAAATATATTGGAAATGCAAGGGAGAACAAGAACAAAAAGCTCCTCAAAATCCAAAACCAGACAAATCAATGAAGAAAAAAACCTCCAATCCCCAACCCTCTAGGCCAGAACTCTGCATAGGCTGGAACAGCCACTGCATTAGAAATAGGAAAGGCCTACATAAATCCAAGAAATTAAGATAACACTTATCTTAAGACTGGAAGTTAGAGCTAACTCAGAAAACAAAGGCACTGTGGAAAAATTTTGGTGATTTTTTTCCATTTACCCATTTCCTAAATAGCTGTTAATTCCACTATCTGAGTTTGTCCCTCCAACAAAGGAGATTATAAACACATTTATTTTGAAAACGGTACTAGGATTCTCATATAGCATGGCTTCAAACACTGCCTGTCAGCTTAGAAAGGTCGCTCTATTTTTTTAAGACTTAAGGTTCAAAGGAAACCAAAGGCAGAGATTTCAGGAACACAGGCGAAGTAAATCCTACTTTTTACCTAAACACAAAGCTCTATCCGTGGAATCGAGAAACATCTACTGTGTAGCTACTTGTCACGTTTTGATCTTCTCTGCACTGCAACGATGCCAACGCAGTTAATTCTGCACTCGTATCTGCGCACGTATAAACCACGGCGTATTTTTCCATACTGAAGGCAACAAAAGGAGGGCTTTACAAGCATCATCTTCCCAAACTCCTAACGAGCCGGTCGTCATAACACGGGCTCCACAACAAAACAAGTCTCCAGGTGTGGAGCCCGAGGATGATAAGGACCGTGACTCCAGACAAAAGCACGAAGCGCGACGGTGAGCGTTGCGGGGCGGGGGAGGCGGGTGCGCAGGTGGGGGTGGAAGCGCTCGCCGCCTCGGCGGTCCTTCTCCCACCGGCCGAGAGGCCCGGAGGGGGCCTGGGAGGGGGGACGTGGGCCTGCCCCTTCTCCTCCCCACTGGCGCCGTTTGAAAGCCCGGTTGCCAGACCTAGGGCCGCCTGAGCCAGCCAGCTTACCCTGAAGCAGCGAAAAAAAAAAAAAATAATAATAGAGGGACCGCTCCCTCCCACCGCCGGCGGGGAGGAGGTGAAATAAATGATGCGGGGACGGCAGGTGCCACCCGCCCCCGCGGTGCGTCCCACCCTCGGGCTGGTTGACGGTGGGGCCAAGGCCCGAAGCCCAGCGCCGCCGCCTCTCCCCCCCCACCCCGGCCCGACCCCATCCCCTGAGGAGAACCCAGCGGCGCAGCCGGCGCCTCCCGCCAGAGCGCCGCGCAAGGGGCAAAGATGGCGCCGCGTTGCGCGGGAGCGGGACCGGCGCCTTCCTTCCCCTTCTCCTTCTCCAATCCCCACCCCCCCCCCCCCACCCCCCGCCGCCCCCGCTCCGCCGGCCGGGCCCAGACCCACCTTGCCGAAGTGCGCGGCCCAATGGATGGGCGTCCAGCCGTAGAAGGAATCCTCGGCCGCCAAGTCGGAGCGGGGCGAGCTCTGGAGCAGGGCGCACAAGGCGGGCAGGTCCCCATCGCGGCAGGCGCGGTGCAGGGGGAAGCGCAGGGTCAGCAGCTCCTCGCTGGAGAAACCCGCCTCGGGGCCGGCTCCCAGCGACATGTCGGGCAGGGGAGGGCAGGGTAGGGCAAGGCAAGGCAAGGCAAGGCAAGGGTGGGGAGGGGGGAAGCGGCGGCAGGAGCGAGGGGAGGGGGAATAGGGAGGAGGAGGGAGAGAAGAAGCGGGCGGGTCGAGGCGCGCTGCCCGGGATGGAAGCGGCGGCGACTGCGGCGGCCGCTCGCTGCCCGAGCACAAAGGAAGCGGGGCGGGGCCGCGCGAGCCGCGCCGCCCCTCAGGGGCGGGGGCCGGGCGGCCCTCCGGGGGCGGTTGGGCGGGAAGCGCGCGGCCGCGGTCCGTTTTTTCCGTTGCCCGAGGCGGGAGAGCCGTTAAGGATGCCGCCGCCGCCGCTGCCGCCTGAGGGGGCTGGTTTGGCAGCCTGGGAGGGGCCTCCTCGAACTCGGCGCGCCGGTGGAGTGGGACGGCGCCTCTGGGCTCGCCGGGGAAAAGGCCGGCGGCGCGGCGGTGTTTTTAGCGAGGGGAACGGGCCGTGTTTCCGTTCCCCTCAGCCCGGGGAGGGGAGCGCCGTCGGCCTCCCTGGAGGATGCGCCGCTGGCTTTCAGCGCGCCGGTGGATCTGACCGCCATCCGGCAGGGTTACTCGGTCTCCAGAGCGCCTGTGCGCTTAGCAGCAGCAGCAGCAGCAGCAGCAGCAGCGGTTCAGGAGGCAGGATGCTGCCTGTGTAAAAGCACACAGGGAAGCAGATTTGATGGAAACTAAACCATACCTCATCAAGCCTTCTCCCAGACAGCAGGGAAGTAATCTTGTCCAGCTGAGCAGAGCCCCCCTCAACCCAAAGGCAGTGCTCGTGTTTGTGTGGTCCCTTTCCTTGCTTGAGGCCCTCACCTAGTACCTGAATATTCAGTTGTGGTGTTTCCATACACCACGTAAGCTAACTTTGGCTCTTGGGGATCACTGTGGGTTTGTGCCGCATAAATGGATTGCAAACCAAAGGATAACCTTGTTAGCATCTGATAGTAAAATGAGGATGCCAAATTTTTAATTGCACGTAGAAACCAGTCCTTGAGTAATGGCTCCACAGAAACTTGAAGAATTGTTGGTTACCCCTAATTGTTGTCTGTCCAAAGTATTTGTGAACTGCTTTTCTGATGGTATTAAAATTAAATTGACAAGAAAGTGTTTGTATGAATCTAAGTACATTAATCTGCCCCTGAAAATTGAAGGATATTCCCTTTCCAGTATATAAGCAATGCAAGCCAAGAATTGTGTTCTGGGGCAAAGAAGGTACAAATAAATTTCTGTTAAAAGTACCAAGAGACCTAGGCATTTTAAAAGCTTTTCTTTAACATCAGACTAAAATGATTATTAAGGTATTGTGAAACACCTTTTACTTAATATAGGAGTTCTGATGTCTCAGAATGTATGTTGTTTTTCTCACTTATGGAAGAAAAAGTGGTAGTTAGGAAGAATAATCAAAACATTCATAACTGGTTCTGGATTAGATTTTGTGCATGAGAGATGTAGTTTTTGTATTGTGGTGAGTAGAAACTAGTGCCTGGAATTATTTGGTTTAAATTGATTTTTAAATTTCTTTGCTGATTGAACTAATAGTTACATGTATAAAGATGGTAGTTGTTTGGGGTTTTTTTTTAATATCTTTTTCTTTTTATTCCATATGCTCTTTGGCGGGGAATGCTGGATTGTTGGGCTAACAAATTAATGTTAGTTTACGGCTTTTGCTAAAACTGTCCCTGGCCATGGTTTTATATACTACTCACAACAAGTATGTATTGTGGTCCCGTAGGCGTTCCTCACATTCCTTTGGCTTCCTAGGCTTCTGGCATAGCTGAAACTGTATGTACAATATCCAGTCCTCAGAGATTCCAATACAAAGAAAAGCACCTACTTGCAAGCAGAAAGAGGTGCACCCTGGAATATAGCCTATCATAAAACGCCCTCTTGTCATTTGCTTCCCGTAGCAAACAGTCTTTATGTACATATGTAAAATCTTAGAAAAGGAAGATAAATACTGTATATAGGATAATTTTGTCGTCTTCAGTGAGGTGATTAGGGAATTCATTCACTGTGGAAAAGTGCTGATGCTGAGTGGGTGCTTGGTTGGATTGCGCTCCTCTCATATAGGGAAGGTGGTTTCCAGAATGCTGTTGCAATAGCAAACGGGAGATTTGGCTTAAGATTTTCCTTAAAATATCACACTGATGGCCTGAGTTAGAAACAGTGGGTTTAGACTGCAAAAAATACAGCGAAACGAAACACTTTTCTTTTCTCAAAGTTCTGTTCTCAAAGTTGTCTTTTGATCTTGACAGTCAAGTAATAAAATGCATCTCTCTACTTAGGACAAGCAGCACAAGTCTGGTATCAAGAACAATTGTATTTAACTATAAATTAATACCAATTTTTAACTTAATGTGTAGTTATATTTTTATAGCAGTACGAAGACAGAGAATATAAAGATAGAAAGCTTGCTTTCAGAAACTTTTATTTTGACCTTAGCTGTCGTCTTCATTGTGGCCTTGTTTAAACTGTAGACACTTATTTCATTAGGTTTTTTATCTGCAAGATGGGAGTAATAAAATCATCTCCTGAGTGGTGGTAAAAAGCTCAATTAATCAAAGTGCTTTGAGGTAAAAATACAACACTATGATATGAATATACAGAGGAGGAATTTTGACACTAGGAATTACTGCAGCTAATACTTGTATCCTCTAGCTATTATTTTATCTTCACCCAGATAAAATAATACTTAGATTTTTACAAGGCTGCCAAGTTATACAACTCGGAATAATTTCTAAAGGAGGATGAATTACAAATAACCTCCTTTATAGATGGTGACACTGAAGCACGGGAAAGCTAAATGCTTTGGCCAGGGGAGGGAGTACTTTCAGCTACAGCAACTTTTGGTTCAGTACCTTATCCTTTGGCCTTACAAAAAATGTTCGCTTTATGTTGGATCCGGCCTTTGTTTTCACAAGCTCTAAGAGTTTATCATCCTACATGCACTTCTGTTTCTGGGTTATGTGGATTTTTTTCCCCATATATAGCTAGGCAGATGCTAGTGCACATACATCAGTATGCCTCATTTTGGGATTAAATAATGAAGGTCCTATATGACAGAATAGTTGAAAGAAAAGAAGGAAAAAAAAAACTAAAACCAACAAAAAAATTCCCCCAATCCTCCAAGCCACAATTTATGTTACAAAAATTATCATTACCAGAATGTCTGGTATTAAAGAATACAGTTTCTTAGGTTGAATTCAGGCAAACTGTTCTTACTGTGTTGTGTATAAGCACTGACATAGTTGCTCACATTGTTTATAACTATCATGAAAAGCAATAAATATTAAAAACATGGCTTATAGTGAAGATAACAAGAATGAAATATTCCCAAACTTGAGAAGATTCATGTGGTTTTTATCTTTTACTGGGATATAGAAACAGCCATACCAAATAAAAGCAGTGGGCTATCTCATTTCCTTATAGACGCTGTCTTTATTTACCTTCTAGCACTCCCGGCAAGAGAGACAAGCGCTGTTCCTCCTTTTAGAAAGGGGGAAGCAGAATGCAGAGAAGGAAATAGGCTTTAACAATGCTGTGCAGGAATTCTGCATGTGGCACCGAACCCTGATATCTTAAGTTTCGTGACTAGATTCCTCATTATTAGGTCAACCTTTTTTATTTCCTTGCTAGTGATCTAGACCATAAGTTCCATAACAGGCAAGCAGAGCACTCTCCGTATGAGACAGATTCCTTAATCAGTCTCTAGCTGGCATATGACTTGGGAAGTCACATCTGTCTCTCTATTTTTTTAAATTCTGATTCATTACCCAGATAAATATAAAAATATGTGGTTTTTAATATTCTTCTTGTCCATTGACTTCCTTAATATATTTTAGCAATAGGCTTCATAGGTTAATTAATTTTAATAGAAATTGAATTAGATTTTAATTAAAAGTGTTTTCTTTAACTGCTATCATATGTGAAACTGGGGACAGGGGAATTCTGGTTTTGACTTTTTTTAACCTTTCATTACAATTACATTATAATTCATTATTTTGTATTTCCCTATCGTTACCATGGTTAGCTTCTAAACGGAACAAGACAAGTTTTAAAGATATTTTTGACAATCCTTCTGTCCAAAAGATCAGATTCGTATAATATAAACCTGTTATGTCGTTCTAATTTCTTTCTAGATAGATGGTAGATTTGGTTTCCCTGACAAATATGGGGTGTTTGCACACAGTGTAAATCAGGAAATTGACAGTCAGGGGTTAAACTGTATTTCACAAACTTTTATGAAAAAAGGAAGCAGTAGCACATAACATCTCAGGTTCCTTGCATTTTCTCATTTGGATGAAGACGGATTTGGGTATTCAATATGTTTTACAAACTGATATTCTTTAATGCAATAAATAGTATGCTTACAGTATTGTTTATACAAAAAATAGATTCCTGTTTTTTTATGACTCAGAGGAGCTCATCTACTAAATTTAGTAGCCCACATTTTTGTATATTTGAAAAAAAATAGTTATTTGCAGGCCTATTTGCATTAATTTTGTATTCAGTTCTATTCCTGGTCTTTTTAGGGAAGTGAGAGGTTTTGTTTCTGTTTCTGTCACATCAAGGAGATAGACTTCGTGTTTTGTTGGGGCGTTTTACAGAACTAAATTTCCCCTGAGAAGCAGAAAAATACACAGAAGAGTTGATAGGCAAAGTGAGGTTGAAGAAGAGATTGGTTTTATTTTAGCTAAGTTTGCTTTTATCTTCTCTTTTGGCTAAAGGCTGAGAAAGAAAATGGTCTGTAAATGAGAACCTCTTGAATACTCAATAGAGCCTAACAAATATAAATTTAGAAAGTAAACCCATTATTTTAAAGCCGTGTTTTGTGAAAAAGTATTTGCTGGCTTACATAACTGTAATGTACACAGCTTCTTCTCTCTGCCATTCTGATACAAATAAATTATATTTGCCCATTTTTCTTTTCGGACAGGTTTAATGTGGAGCATTTTATAATAACTTGTACAGAACGAAGTCGGAGGGGTGTGTTAAAAAAATACTGTAGAATTTCATCAAATGCATAATTCATTCAAATCCTTCCATTTTTGCTGTAGCAAGCTGGCATTGGTTAACACTGAGGGCTTTATTTAGGTGCCCACACGTATATGTCTAGTGCCTTTGGAGATGCCCAGGAGTCTTCTTCTTCCCTGTGCCAGCAGCTGCTGCTGCAGAAAGCTATCAATTTACTCAGGTCCTCTGCCATGCCTGCGACAGAGCTAACACAGATCTTGGGAGTCCGAAGGCTTCGTAGCCTGCATCGGACATCTACGTTCTGACCCATGAATCCTCCATCTATGTAATTGTCATGGATGTGCCCAGTCACATAAGGAGTCCCTCACATTTTGTCTGGTCCCGACTCCCTTAAAACCTCCTGTCTTTGGAGGAGGTTGTTGCAGAATTGCTCGCTGCCTCCTATATATTATGCCTGAATCCAGTTCAGGGTCTGTGGGGCATCGCACTAGCTAGAACTTGGGTTTCATTTTGTTTTCCTATCTAGAATCTTTGAGGGGGGTTCTGCAATAAGACAAGCATATCCAAACATTATGTATAATCCCCCTTTTTAAATTATTATTACTTTTTCTGAAACTCTCAGTGAACTATGATGAATATATAACATTTCTTTAGATGCCATGAATTTATTTTAGCAATGGTGGGAACTTTTCCATCATTTTCCTGGTGTAAATAGAGTCTGATTTTTTCAGGGACTAGTTAAAGATTAGGTTTACTTCCTGTATTTGGTTAAACTAAACCACAACTGAGTGGTGTGCCACTTGAAGAATATTGTTCTTATTTGGCTTTTTTGCTGTCTTCACTTTCCTTCAGTGATGACCGAGTGTTGTGTTGCGATCGGTCCTGAAACAGAATAGGAAGTAAACGTTATTCTTTCAGATGGAAGTTATTGGCAGAAACAGCTGAAACATTTTGTGCAAATTAACTTAATAAATTTAAAAGCATCAGTGCTTAAGTGCTAGAACTAAGTTTGCGTAGTCTGTGAGGCCTCTGAAGGCACAAAGATCAGAAAATTAGTAGCAGCAGTAGCTGCTAACATGGAAAAAAAGGCATGAGTGGAAAAACAGTGAACTGAAAGTCCTTTATCCTCCTTTCCAGTCCTCAGTTCTCAGAGTTTTTTCTGGCAAGGAAAGCAGGGAATCTGTCTGACTTTCAAATAATTACTGATGTATTACTCCATTGCAGGCTAGTAGCAAAGAGCAGCTGCGCGCCGTAGCCAGAGCCAACTTCTCCCTTTCCCCATCCCCCACTTCTGACTGCCTTCTCTGGAGAAAGCTATCTCACTTATTAAATAAACTAGGGTTGGGTTTCAAGGCAAACCAGGATTTCATGAGAAAAATATTTACTCATGCATAAAGAAGTCTTTTTTTTTTTTTTTTTTAGAAAAACTTTGCTACTTAGGAAACGAAACAATTCTCTGGGTAATAAATAAAAACAGATTTGTTACACTACAGTTGTAAAGCTGCCATCTTTTATAAGCCTGGGAAGAGTGACCTTCTTCTTCATAAAACGTTGTCAATTCTGCCTCCTTGCAACTATTCTTTTCTTGATACATGTGAGTCATCTGGGCCATGCTTAACTGAGAGGTCTAGTGCCTAAAAAGTAAGGGAGTTAATTATAGTTGTTGGCTTTTTGACAAACTTTTTCCCTTCTTTTTCCCACATTCCTTACCAGTTTTAACTGAAAATTAACATTTCTTGAGAGACAAAATACCAGCACTGTGGTAAAAAAAAACATAGTTCTGTCAGAAATCGATACCAATCCATTTCCATTTTTCTTTTATATTGAGCTTGAACCACAGCAATAAAAAGGTCCGTCAATGTGCACATCTTCAAAAGTAGGAGTTCTCGGCAGAGTTACAGGACTGCCAAAAGTTCATGATATCTCCACTTATCTTTGCACTTAAGACAAATGTAAATCTGAATTCCTGACTGCTTCCATTTAGTAAATAGCTTTTATCTGAGAAAGTGCACGAATATGTGGGGGAGTCTTGCTCAAGTTCCTGTTTAAATAATTCACACGGTGACTCCCTGCATTCCTCCTGATGTTTCATTAGAGATGCTGTCTTCCTCCGCTGTCACGCAGCGGTCAGTGGTTGCCACGCTGTGGCCCGCCATTCGATGATGGGGGAAGGGACACGATCGTGTCCTTGGTGGTGTGCTTTGAGGTATTTTTGAGTTGAGGTATTTTGAGTTGTACCATGCAGTGCTGCACGTTGCGACTCCGGGAATTCATGGCTGCTGGTATGGAATCTACGTAATTGAGGGTAACAAACCTTTCACACCAAACCAGTCTTTCTTATGTTAAGAACCACATTGCCCATAATTGCTCTGTGTAGTGTTTTGGTTTGCACTTCGGTGGAAGCTTGAAGAGGTACATTTATGTAATATTTATTCAAACGTTAAATGAAACAACCACTGTAGTTTGATTGCATCTACGTGGATGTGGATTTAATGAATCATGTAATAATTTTACAGTTCAATAATCAGAAAATCTTTCCATGGAAAAATATTTATTAAGGGGGAAAACGCTGTATCCTCTTACAAAGAGAACAAACAAAAATCTTGAGAAAGGTGAAGAGTGTGGAACGGCTGTGTCTGAGCCTGGCAAGTGTTCTTGAAACCTGCACCCTGTTCAGTGAGATTAGATGCTTGTATTTGAGAGTTTTAGTCCTTACTTGTTTAAGAAAGAGCATGCTCCTCCCCAAACTGTGATTTATTAAAGCAATTGTAGCACCTTCTTTTTGTCAAAGAGGATGGTGCCTGGTGTTTCAGTTGTTCATGAAAGGGAGTGAAAACACTAAGCATCCTGCAATATCAGAATAGGTTTCTATTTTAGCTAGCATCATATGAAAGGAGCCATCTTGTGGTTGTCTCTTTTGCAAATGTTGCTGTAACATTGCATTGAAAAGCTGAAGTTAAAGGTGCAGCTATACTTCTGTGATGTTTTTTCTTCTACTTGTTTAGAAATGTTATTTTGTCAGTAAAGCTTAACCTTATACATGTTTTCACTCAGAGAATTTTGTTCATTCTATCAGATTTCTGATTCTACCAAATCTTCAGAATTAAAATACCACATCTATCTGTTCATACAGGACTAAACTTGGTGTGTTTAGTATGTGTCCTCTACTAGTCAATTTACCCCAATATTTGCTAGTCCTCTGAGCTCTTGCTCAGAGCTCTAATCTGCACTCTAAATTCTGCTTTAAACTGCAATCAACAGCATGTCCTCTGTAACGTGACTCTTAGTATAACTGCTTTCTAAATGAATGCTAAGTGATTTTTATTAATATATAGTCTCCATTAGAATGTGATCCATGGGAACTGCGTGCATTCCGGGCACAAACCTGAGACATCCCCGTCCTTTGCTCCTGGACTTCAAACCTGACTTGGAGAAACGATGATACCTCAGTCTGATTTCTTCCCCTCTTTGCTGATACACAATGGCACTTACCAGTTTTAGAGTTTAATTAAACCTCACAGTCCTGAGGAGATGTCAGCAAATTTATTTTATATAGATTAGCTCACTGAAGTTTTTATCAGTTTAATTAAATATATTAAAAAATCCCGGTTAACCCAAATATTATGTATAAACATAAGCCTCAGTCATAATTTTTAAAGCTCTGTATCCTTAGTAATGCTGAATAACATTATATACAGTTGAACTGGATAGCCATCTTTCTAGTGGAGTTGTTAACAACTAAAGGTAACATCAAGGCCAAGGATCACCATAATTTCCTGAAAGTATAGAAAAACTCTACAAATTTTATTTCATTGCTATCTCTAGAATATTGATTGAAGGTAAAAATGCATTAAATCTAAACTTTCTGGTAAATCTAATCACATATTACATCTAACGTAAGCAAAGTCTTACTTCAAAGTGTGCCATCTCACGTTTATTCTATTTCTTGGACTTGAAGAAAAAACTATTCTAGGAAAATGTAGATGTGAAAGTGGGATTTTGAGGTAAGACTAATTCTTGCTGTAGTAGGAGGTAGAGTCAGAGAAAAGGAAAGTTGGGATTAGTAATGGCTCTTACTACAGCTGCAATTTAGGAGCACAATGTAAAAATTTATTTTGGAAAAGTATTTGGGCCATTGGTTTAATGTTAGACCTTATTGAATTTTCAGTGGGAAAATGCCAATTAAGTAGGGGAAAAATCCAAGTTTTTGACTGAAAATGTGTTTGAATTTTTTTTTTTTTTCATTCAGAATATGTTTTTTTGCTTTAAAACTGGAAGTGTAACATTTAGATGAAAATCTGATTTCCTTAAAATGACCTTTTATTTTAAAATTATTAAAATAGTTAAAAACATTGAATTAAAAATTAAATGCTTTAAAATTATTAAACAAGGTGCTTAATTTGATTTTCATGTTTTAAGCTTTTTCTTAAAGTATTTTTCTTTTCATTGGGATTTTAGCTTTTTCTCCCCCATTAAAGAGAAGACTTTAAAAAATGTCATTTTTCTTGAAATGGAAACATTTTTTACAGTGTCACTCTAAATAAAATCAGTAAGTCAGGTGGCGTCTCGGTATTTGAGAAAACAGCTTTATTGAATGAAACAACATACTTGCAGAGAACGTAATCAAAGTTATCATACCATACAAGAGTTTGACATAATATTTCTGTAAGCTTATATTTGAGCTGATGTAAGCAGCAATAATTCTCTGTTGTTTCAGGCATAACGGTAGATCTTTACGTTCCATTTTAATTACTGTTCTCTATCGTGCATCTAGTAAAGAAGACACGATCTCTGTAATGAAGGAAATAGGAGAGGATTAGGAAGTCAGTTAAAAACAAGTGAGTGAAAATATCTTCCCTCCGAAAGTGCTGCTGGTAGGACAGAGATTATTATTCTGAGCACTGGAATAAGGAAGAGAAAATATATATGGGATTATTTTTGACACAAATAATCTGCTCCTCTATAGGAAAGTAAGACTTTACATGTGCAGGATTCTGAAAGATAATGGATTAAATATAAAAATTAGAATAACAGTGGTTTCACAGTTAACATGCCTCGTTTCCCTATCTGTTGATGCAAAAAGTCTTCAAAAAATGAGCCTCTGTGCATCTCTGAAGGAAACGGCCTCAGTTGTTAAGAACCACAGCCAGACCTCTGTCTCTACATATTTGAGTGGGACTTGAAGCAAAAGCTTATTTTTCAATGTTTCTGCAAAAACATGGATTTACTTTGTTGAAACTGCAATCAGACGTAGGTCCCAGACTGATCTAATTGTGCAATTTCTTTGATTTTAACAAGTGTAAAAGTCAAGAATTTTGGCAATTGTAGTATATTCTGAAGAGAATAAATATGCATTATAAGAAACATGGAATGCAATGACGTTAAAAGAGGATCAAATATGAGAATGGACTGCTTGGAAGAGAGTACATTTTAAAGTATTATATTCCCTCTAATATCTAAATTCTATAAAAACTGTTGAAAAGTATCAGTGTACCGTCACATAACAACAGGACTGAACTGAGTTTATTAGAATTACCTGGATTCAACTTCCAGAAATTTCTTGTTGCTAGGTGAATTTGTAGTCATAGATATGTTTTTTCACCAAGGTTAGCACCTCCATATTAATAAACAAGATGTAGGGTAAGATTTTCCCTAGGTATAAATCACTGCTGTCCACTGTTTATGGAAGCTTAGAGCAGATCAGCCTTAAAGGTACTTTATATAGTTTTTTTTTTGTTCCCATTAACTAGGATTACAGTGAGTTTGCAATGAGAAATTGTTTTATTCAAAGCAGTAAGGAAAGCATTTTAAAACTGGATTGTGTAATAGTTAAATGGAGAATCTGGAAGAGAATGTTGTAATGCCATCATCTGGCAAATCATCCAAACAAGAAACTTTTTGTCTCCCTGCTTCTTTTTCCACTTTGGCATATTGAATGAATGTCTAATTTGCTTGATTGAAACCTTTTGCTTCAATAGTAAACTACTGGTTTGCTAAAAATAAAATCCTTTTTGTACAGAGAGACTTTTCATACATATTTGCAGGATTATGAGCTCTATTTGTACCCTAGAAAGCTTTAGTTATCATATGCATGGTTCTTGCAGACACCAGCCTGTCCTGCACCAGTGCAGTCTCTTCTGCAATATCTAAATCCAGGTCCTGATCTAATTGGAATGAGGTGAATTTTCACTGACCTCACCAAAATAACAGAACAGCTTTAAACTAAAATACTAACTTCGTTAATTAGATTTGTAATTTTACTGCTTGTCAGTGCCAGCTGGACTGAAGAAATGGTTACAGCCCAATTTCAGGTATGTTTTGTGTTACTGTGAAGACCTTGCCTTATGTGCAGTATGTTTTTCCCCTATCTGCTAGGCATATTAGAATACTTTCTGAAATAATACAGTTCTGAACAGAAGGTATCGAGAGTAAATGCTGACGTGAAAGCAAAAGCTTGAGGCAGTGCAAGCCAGCTTGTTAACCTGGAAGAATCTCCATGCAGCAGGTTTATTCTAGTGGATGCTCTCACTCCAGCTGCAGTGGCAACATTCTTGTATCAAAATCTAATATCCTAACATGCAAATATTCTTCTTATTGACCAGACTTTCTCTTACAGATAAACATACATTTTAGGGAGAGAAAAAGATGTGTTTTATTTAGTTTTGGTGCTGCCATTCTGAAGAAGTTTGTGAAATGCGACCTAGCAAGCTTTATGGAGCATCTTACAAGGAAGCTTAAATCATAGCCATTATTTTTATCAACATAAAGCAATTGTGTAACCCCAAAGGAATGGCAATGTGTTATTTTAAGCAATCAGACAGGACATGAGAGACTGTCTGATATCCCATGTTGGCATGAAAGTTAATGCTGAAATCTTTAGCCATGGCAGATTTTAAAATGACTGTTAGTATCGTCAGTGTCTAAAATGTGTTATCTTTTTTGAAACACGCATAATTTTCTCCCTGCATGGGGAATAATTGTCTGCCTATCACAGCAATGAAATGGATGACCAAACTGGCAAAGCAGCCTTGACTTTCAAGCATTCGAGAAGCTGAGGAGTATCCAAGTAGTCAGGATACCAGCCCCCATTATGGTCGAACAGATTTGGTTCATCCACTCTTACAGATTTCATGTTTTATCCTGAATAAGACATACTGGTCCAGATCCACAAAGGCTTCTTGCTCCAATTGATAGCAGACGAAACACATTTCAATTAACAGTTACTTTCTTAAAAACTTTCATGGGTCTGCGCCTGGATCCATATTCATTGGGAAAATAAGTGTAGGAGAACTGCTGGGACTCGCATTCCCCAAGGTTTGTGAGGCAAGGTATAATTTATGTGAAGTGCTCAGCTACTGCAAAAGCCAGGAGCACAGAAGTACAGAAACAAAAGCTCACGTGTTTCTGTAATACATCAACCATGAAAAATCTTTGATACTAAAGCTGTAATGTATTCATATCATAAGGCTTGTTACCACTGCAAAAAAAAAAGAACAGACAAACAAATAAAAGTACAAGCTCTAAGTCTGCTGTATGTTTGGAAAATGCTTTGTTTTTTTTCTCAATGAAATGCTAGGAAAATAAAGCCCTGTGTGTGGATAAGAGCCATTTGGCTCAAATAACCCCAAAATTTGGTGCTATAAGCAAATCGGTATTGAAAGAATTCCAGGCAGTTGTGATACATATTTCATAAATCATAACCTAAACAATTACTTGTTGTCCTGTGTGTCAGAATCAAGCAGGAATATTTTTAACTTTTAAAAATCACAGGTTTGATTTTTTTTAATGTGTGACCTTAAACTTGTGGATTCCTATTATCTCACCTGGTGATAGCTATTCTCCAAAGGAAAGAAGCACCGTCGTGTTTCCTCCTCTTCTAAAAGTATTTCTGCACTATATAGGAGTGATGGTACCAGATTGAGGAATCAAGTTCATCCCTTGTATAACAACAGAAATGTCAAAGGCAGCAGCAGGAGAAGTGTTGAGAATCCCTGCCCTGCCAGTCTGTCTCATCCTTGACTAAAGACTAAAATCTTTACGATTTATTGTCAATGTCTGTTCAAACTTCAGTTTTCATTAAAAATGCTAGGAAAAAAAAAAATATGCATGCCACTGTTGATGTTTTTAAAGGTTTTAGGCTAAATATGTTGAGGAGCATGACCTCAGAAGTTAAAGTTATGCATGTACCACGTGTATTTGCAACCTTATCTGGGAATATGCGTGCTTTTGAAAATGTATAGGGCTTGGGATGAAAAGAGAGTGTATTTAAACTTTTCAGTTTGGGGAAAAAGCTAAACTAAATAGGGGTATGAATTCAGAAATTCACTGGGCAATTGTAAGGATAATCAGGGATCGCGCCTACAGTGAACTTAGGAGCAAAGCTTCTGGAGGGAGGTGTAGCTAGCAGACAGTTTGGGAGTGGGCACAGTGCTAGAGTCTCAAATGAATGGGATGTCTTCTGGAAATGAGAATTAGGAAGGAAAAATCCTAACGATTGTTTGAGCCTAACTTCATGTTTCTCCCCTCTAGCCACCTTGTGACAAAATGCTAAAGAGCTCTGCCAGGGCAGGTCTTGTGTAATAAATTCCATTATTTGAGTTCAATTCAACATACTGGATTTGGGACATACTTAGCTATTTCCTGGAAGTGTTAGCTCAGTTTTATTCAAGATTTCCATGGTTTTACTGCCAGGCAGTTTAACTGAGAGTAACTCAGTTTTCCCCTGTGTCTTATGTTATGGGAAAGCCCATAACTGTCAGGAGTTTGTAACAATGCGTTGTGATTTTTTTCTTGCAATACTGAGGTAATTCTTGCACAATGTATGTGTTATAGTGTTACCTAGACTTTATAGTTACTATTATACAGGTGACGTGCTGCTGGAAATGTAAAAGGGAAACCCTATCTCTCAGAACTGCGTATTTGCAAGAGCGGTGTGTCAAGAATAGGAGCGGTGAGGGTGCTGACTCACAAGTGGCGATGCTCACCTAGTGACGGCTCTGACACTTTCTGCTCCCAGCTGTCCTTTCCATCCCATGACATGCACTTTTCCACCCTCACTCACTGCAGCGATGGTTCAGCTGCTTATGTAGCAGCTGCTGAATTTCTATAATTTGCAGCTAAGCATATTAAGGTAACCCCCAGTCATTTTTGGCTTACCTTAAAACATTGGTCCGCCAACTGTACTGGCTCAGCAGCTGTTCGCCAACTGGGATGGGAGTGCAACAGAACCAAAAATCTCTGGGGAAAGGGAGGCAGGACTTTTAGCAATGGCCCAAAAGAGTCAAGGTGTTAGATGGGAAAAAAGTGATATCGTGTTCTCTGCTGAGAAGCTCAGGAGCATTTCCAGGCTCTTTGGTGTGAGTACACGCTCTACTCTTAACCCAGCTACAGGTTTGGATGAAACACACATCCAGGGCAAGTCACCTCTGATCAAGAATCAGAACTCTTAGAGTGGGAGTCAGCACCAGATTCAGAGCTAAATTGAGATGTTTACGGTGTAGATTTCTACACGTGAGGCACGCGCTTAATGTGCAAAAGATTCAGCGAATACAGTCAATGGTGCTTTGAGACTAATTTTGTATCTTGTTGGATTATATTCTCTCCTTTCACTGATGTTTCTAGGAATAACAGTCAATGAATCATACTCTCTATTAGTGTAAGTACTAATGACTCCTTGATGATCTCTGCCTCTTTCCTTCATTTGTCGTTGCTTCTCTTTCCCACGTGTTGGTAATACTTCCCAAGTCTGTTTGGGATGTATCTGTCAGAGACTTTGTGTTCTCTTGCAGGAATCTCGTGAATGTTAGTGGATTGAATACGTTTTGCTCTATGTTGTGGACTCAACATGCTAAGGCTCAACAACAATGGGCTTATAGATGTGCCCATTTGACTCAACATGCTAAGGCTACAAGCAGAATAGACAACCTGCATCAATTAGTGTCCCTCCTCCCACACACAAACTGTCAAATGTCTCACCGAATCAATAAGATTTTTTCAAGAGTACGTAATGGCTTGCTCTTTATTCTATCTTTCATCCACGTGAAAAGGCGCTATCTTATTAATCACTCAGTTGTGCCTTTCCCTCCAGTGTTCTCTTTAAGAGCACAGCTGTTGTCTTGGGCTAAGTTATAGCGAGTCCTTTGTGGTTCACTTTATGCCTTGGTGACTTCATCTGCCATGAGATTGCTTATATAGCCAAAGCACCTACGATTTTCTTCCAGTATTCCCGTCATTTTGATACGAAAAGAATTCTCCGTAGATCTGTGAAGTGCTGACCATCATTACGTTTCCTTTCCAATGCTTTCTGGGGTTTTTCATTACTTTGTCTTTTAAACACTATTCTTAACACGTGTGGCTGAGATTAAACAGAAACATTGTTCAGAGAGAAAAGGGCTTCTGGTGAAACAGATGTCACTTGCAGGACTATATATCCCCTTCCTTTGGCAACTGACACAGATTCTGGCTAACTTATCAGTGGGCATCCTGCCCTCCCAACAGATGGTCAGAAACGTGGAGAGCAGAAAGCCCATCTATGGATACGGAATATGTTGAAGAGTGTATGTCTAGACACAAATGTTGAACGAAGCTTTTTAGGCTGAACTTCTGTGCCTGCAGTCAATCTAGAGGAAAGGACAGCTTTTTAATAAAGGAACATTCTGCATCAACATATGGCTGCTTTGGTGTTCAGAGAGACTGATAGTTACGGGAGGGTTGGGGAGAGGGAGAGATCATGAAGTAATCAGCGTCGTAGAAAAGTCACTCCATTTTTGGTGTGAATACCTAGTAAGAGACCAAAACACAGTTCTTCTGATTCAGCTGAGTTTCACAAAATTAGTTCAGGAAGTTGGAGAAATCTGCAGTACAGTTGCTGAGATAAAAATATGCAGCCTTAGAACAGAATTTCACATGTGTTTTAGTAGAAAATTGAACTTATGTTTTTAGGGCTTTATCATATTTGGCAACAACTGTAAGAATCAGAAACGTTTTTATTGTCACAAAACCACCTTACAAAATACCGAAGTTATCACATGAGTGAGTGAGAACAGTTTGTCTGCCTTCTTATAGTCACGCTTAGGAACCTGACTGGTTCTTTGTAGGTTTTTAGGGGAAAGGCAGCGACCTATACTACTGTAGCTTGGCAAGCAAATGTTTATTGCAACAAGAATATATATATATATATATAATTGGGTCAAGACTTTTGCCCTACATTTTCCTACAGCTAGAAATGCTCTCTAATATGCAGTCTGTACTTTACATATGATCAGCCTTTGCTCATATCTGTTGAACTCTTACCTGCCTGGACTTAAGAATCAAGCAGGTTTAAAACAGTTGCCTGGCATGTTACATAAAGGCATAGCAAACTGTGATAGACACAATAAATTTACTGGATAATATTAAGAAATTGATGGAGATTTATATGCGTCAAGGCAACTCAGCTGCAGAATTTGCATGGGTTTTTCATGAGCGTAAGAAAGAAGTTGGCTTCAGCTTTGAAAGAAAACAGAGGCGGGGATTGATGGACTGAGAGGGGAACGGTGTATTTTTGTGTGAGATGAGAAACTGAAGGAACTGGCTTGTTGGTTGCCGTGCCCTGAGAAGAATGTTACAGGTGCTTGCGTGCCCTGGAGCATGAGCCAGTACAAAAGAGAGGCAACGCTCAGGCTTGTGTTCCACGCCATCAGGGCCTTCCACCAGCTTCTGAAGATCGCCTGGGGTTTTTTTGTGGGAAAAGGGAAAGTTCATCTTTAGGTAGTTCATGCTCTGGCAGAAACAATACCAGATGCAACAGTGATTTGATAGTGTGTGCACCTTCCCATGGAGGCTTGGCCACAGACTGTTGGGATGGTTCATTTACAAGCTGTAATAAACAGCTATCAGGTAATAATTGTTTTTACTCACTTCCAAGACTGTTTTGGCAACTGAGGGCTGAAAAGTCATCTATCTCATTTTCATTTTTGGACCCAATTCCATCCTGCTTTCACATCTATGCTTTTCACTATAATTCCTGAGTATTTTAAATTCTGTTTTTTTTCAGAGTGGCCAAAATCATATGCTCTGTGTTTTTTTTTGTTCAGCTCGATTCTCTATGGCTGTATTATTTGACTGCATACACGTGTTTCTGTAGTTGATGATTATCAGGTCAGTCACCGAGTGAGCTTGCTAGCAGTGTGCATTCAGTAGCACTCCTCATTAGTTCCTTCATAAAAGCACAGTTTTTTAGGTTCTTTGTACATTGTACCGGTGTGAAATGCCCCGTGAACTCAATACCAGCCTTCTGGTATTTACCAGCCTGTTTTTTATTCTCCTTTAGCGCAGCTAAAAATCACTTTGACTAAACACTAGCTGAGCCACAGTCTCTCGAGCAACGTGAGATTTGCTTATTAATAGTATTTTATTTAAATAGTGAAATTCACAATGGTGTTGAATTATGGTGCTTGCTTCAGAAGTGTTTTCGAGCTCCTTGTCTTTCCAGTATTTAAAGCTTATGCCGCGGGTGTAAGGAAGGGGAGGACATGGCTTAACTCACCGGGCAGAAAAGTATGCCTTTGTGCTAGCACTGTGAAAAAGTCCTAATCAGGGACCTAATCAAGAGACTGCAGAAGCTAAAGGCTCTCCAAGATCGACAGCCTTGGTATGGGGCTATTGTGTACTGTTTTAGAGCTGAGGCATTGTGTTTGCTATTCTGATGGAGCCCTGCACGGGGTATGAATGGGAAATTGGAAGCCAATGCCAGTTCCTGTTAATTTCTTTCTGTACGAGAGTCTGTTAGCGATTTGCCACGCACCCTGAAGTCCTACCGTCACATGGGCTTCTTTCCTGCCCTTGTCTCTGCCATGATATTTTTGCCATCCCTTGTTCATCATTCTGTCCTGGCCCCTCTGCTGCACCTGTGTGTTTTTGAACTGCTTTTTTGCATCTGGAACAGAGTTTGTCAGACTCTGGGCAATAGTTTTTCTCCCTCGGGAAATTTGTGTTTCCACACTGTGTGAAGACATCTGGCTCCACTCCAGCCTGCTTGAAAGCATGGCTATGCACAGCAAAGTGTGTACACACAAATACCGACGTGAGCACTTGAGTAAATCTCCAGAACAAATCTACAGGAGTGTTACCTGGGTGAGGGCTGGGTGACTTGTATCTTATGGCCAGGGAGTCATATTTCACAATTTAACAATTACCTGCGGCCAGATCTGAGTCTACCTAGTTTTTAAAGGAAGATTGAAATTTTATTCTTTTATATTATGCAAGAAAGGAAGAGCTTTCATCTTCCTTTGCTGACCTAAGTTAAATAGTACCTTCATTAGTAGGTAAACCCATAGATTTAAGTTACAGAAAAATTAATCTGATAGCAATTCATACTATTGCCAGGCCATTAGAAGAAATCTCAGTACATTGATTTTTGGAAGTTAGAGCATACACATCACAAGCCACAGATGCAGGTGCACACTGAGAAATCAGACATACATCTACTGCCTATAGGAGTGCTTTAGACACTTGGCTATGGGCCAAGTTGAGGACATAAGCATTCATAATTCTTGTTGAAGCTTATTGGCTGTGGCATAGGAAGCTTGATGAGAATCTGAAGTGCTATACTTACAACTTGGGGACAGTAGGAAAAATTACCATTTTTAAAATGTGTGGGTTCAGATTTACACGTACTCTGCGTAGAAAATAAACTGGCCATCTTTGAGTCTTAGTAAGAACAGTGTGTACAGGACCCTGCCTGTTTCCCCCACTTAGAAGCTTCTAGCTTATCAAATTATCATATAGTCATTAGGTTAGCAAATATGTCATGTCAATAAATAAGTATTAATTGAATATACTTATGCGTGTTACCATAGTTAATTATACATACTTATCACAGATCTGCTGGGTAAATGAGATTATTGGCATGGTTAATTTGTATTCCACATCTAATGCATAACACAGAACTTTGCTTTCTTATTTGTAAACAAAACAGTTGGGACTCAGGGTGGACTTCAGAGGCACTACCATTTCATGACAGTTTGGTCTCGAGATGCAGGGCGGCCAACCTTCATGATGCTATTGCAACTTTTGGCATTTTCCTTAAAACTTTCGCTTTTTGTTGAACTTCAGCAAAGCATTCAGTGCTGTTTCCCACAGCCTCCTCCTGCACAAACTGGCAAGATACAGATTAGAGGGTGTGAGATGGGTAGGAAATTGGCTAACTGGTCGCACTCAGAGCGTGCTGATCAATGGTTTTTACCAAGGCTGGAAGCTGTCACAAGTGGAATACCCCAGGGATAGACACCGGGCCCCACGCTGTTCAACATCTTCATAAATTATCTGGGTGATGGGACTGAAAGCACCCTCACCAGGTTTGGCATGACACCAAACTGGGTGGTGAGGTGAACATGTCAGAAGGGAGAGACATCTTACTGAGAGATCTGGACAGACTGGAAGAGTGGGCCAGCAAGAACAGTAGGAGATTTATAACAAAGACAAGTGCAAAAGTCAAGTGCAAAGTCCTGCACTTGGGACAGAATAACCAAGATCCCAGCACAGGCTAGGATCTGTGTGGCTGGGAAGCAGCCTTGCTGAAAGGGACCTGGAGGTCCTCATGGACAACAAGCTGGTGGTCAGCAGTTCCCTGCTGCAAAACCAAGGCAAACTGGATCATGGGCTGTATCTGCAGGGGCACGACTAGCAGAGATAGAGATGTGACCATCCCACTCTACTCAGCATTTGTCCAGCTGCACCTGCAGTATCTGTGTCCTGTTCTGGTCCCCACAATTCAAGAAAGACATGGACAGACTGGAGAGGGTCCGAAGGAGGGCCATGAAGATGATCAATGGGCTGGAGAACCTGCCCTGTGAAGACAGACTGAAGAAGTTACATCTCTTCTCCAAAGAGAAGAGAAGGGTCAGGGGGGACCTCATCACAGTATTCCAGCCACCACTTACAAGGGTGGCTACAAAGAGGACAGAGGCTCTCTCTTCTCAAGAAGCCATGTGGAGAGAACAAGGGGCAATGGGTACAGGTTGCACTGGGAGAGTTTTCATCTTGATATAAGAAATAAATTATTTTACAGTGAGAACAATCATTTGCCGGAACAACCCCCTGAGGGTTGGGGTACAATCCCCATCACTGGAGGTTTTCAAGATGTGATCGGACAGGTGCTAGATAATCTTATTGAGGCTCCCTTTCCCCACGAAAGGTTGGGTCAGGTGATCTTTCAAGGTCATTTCCAACCCGGGCAGTTCTGTATTCTATGATCGTTTAAAAACCTGTATTCTTTGAAATAAAAGTAAAGTCTTTGCCTCTAGGCATTGGAGGGAAGTGCCTGAAAATGTTAAAAATAATGTGGGAAGAGCCTTGGAGGGCAATAAAAAGAGCTGAGAATGAATTATTGGAAAGCAAATCTGAAACTTTTTGCAAGCCTGTCCTCTTTGTATCTGAGGAATCAATTCAGAATTTGTAAAGGTGTAAAGTGTTAAAAATCATGAAAAGCCTCCTTTTTTCTGCAGCTGGTTGCTATTAATGCTTATTGAGAGGATAACTGAACTAGTACACCAAGTGGCCTGCTAAGTTACCCTCAAAATGTTGGAGCTTATGTTCCCTGGCACTGCTAAAAATTTTTCTTTATCTTTTCAGAAATGCTTATGCATTTCCAGACCTTCTGTCAGTTTGGTTATTTTCTCCTCTACTACACTTCTACTATTCTACCGTGTTGCTAATCCTGTAATTTTGGGATTTTTTTTTTTTTAAACTTCACATTTCTCTGACGGCCTCAACTTCTGAATTACTAACCTTATGAATGCGTCTCAGCCTTCACTGGAAATAAAGTATCTACACATTCCAGTTTCTAAGGAAATGCTTGAAAATATGACTGGAGCACACTCTAGAGGCTCAAAATCTCAACGGCAGAGAAACAACTCCAAATTTATTCATATTTCAAATCTCATGATTTTAAAGCCAATCTCATGATTTTTTCTTCAGCTTCTTTCATTTCTGATGAAGATTTGAAGTAAGATTTGTGAATACTATAGATTTCCTTATCTGCCGTTCCTCTAGAGAGCTATCTTTTATTACTCCTAATCTGCTGACAGGGAGCTGGGTTTTGTTTGTTCTGCTAAGTCTTATATCTACGTCAAAGATGGATGAAACTCTGCCAGTCCATGGAGATGCTGATATTATTTCTGAAGTGTTTTGCAAACTAGCAAAATTTGTCTCAGTAGGTTCTATAAAAGAATTGTGTCCTGAGAAGGACAAATGCTGCACTTGATAAATTTATTTAGAGGACCAAGACGTAAGTATATGCAAATTAAAAAATTCTAAACAGGTCTGCAGATGTCATAAGATTGTATAAAATTTAGTGTGCCAATTAAAGTGGGTCACTGCTCTATATGGGGGCTATATGTTCTCTGATATTTTACATCGTCTCACATGACTGGGAAGCTTGCATGGAGAAGAGGAAGAACAAGCTTGATAAAAATCCCGATTTATGTCTAGCTTCAAATCATCTGAGTTTGACCATATATCTATCCATGCCCACCCTGCAAATATTTTTTATCTGTGTAATATTTCCAATAAAATGTGAAGCTCTTGAAGTGTAGCAAAGTTATTAGTGCATTTTTTGGACTGCTGACGCTTCAGGATCATGTTTAGTCACGGGCTCAACGTTACTCTCTTGAAGGATGGTGCAAGAGGGCTACGTGTCCAGTTGAGTGACCTGGACAGCTGAATGTTGTCACTGTATCCGAGCAGCGACTTGTAAAATCATTCATGCTTTTTCTAAGCTGCCAGCTATGCAGCTATCAACACTGTCAAATTTTTGTTATTATTTTCAGCTATTTATTAAACATACAAGTTGCCTGCTTGGACCCTGTTGATCATATATTATTTTATGCTGACACACTAGAGCCTCAAAGATGAATTGAACGCAGGCATCCCTGTCGGGGTGTGGAGCCCACATCCACTAATCACGAGACCTTTCTTTTTTTAAACCTGCAGTTGCTGTCTCTGTTCCCGCTTCTCTGGCTGGTCGTCGCTTCATTGCACAGAAAATCTGCCTTTCAGTCCTCTGTCCCACATGGGCTGTGCTGCCTGTTGGAACACTTTGGGGCAGAACCAGCCCTGGAGACGTGCTCAAGCCCTGGAGATGCGGCCAAGGCAGCTGAGGGATGTGCTGATTCAGCGTGTCCGTGCTGGGCAGGGATTTCCAAACTGTAACCTGTGAGATAACATCTATATTGGGAAAAGGTGGGTTGGGTTTTTTTTTCCCTCCTTTAGCTGGTAGAGAGCCTTTACATTTTGGAAATTGTTTTGAATGACCGTTTAGGCCAGTGAACTGCTGTGATTGTCATTACCAATCCCTGGCAGAAACCACCCAGCTGGAAGTCAGGGATAACAGGACAGAAAAAAATCAAGGATAAAAAATACCGAACTGGACCAAACCCAGAAGCATTTATTCCCTTTATATGAGATACAGCTGAGACCAAGCCTGAGCGACCGCATCAAAATAAAACCTCTTATAATTATTAAGAGAAGGGAAGGCTATGGCAACAAAAAACAGTGGGAAGAAAAAGCCTGATTTTTATTTTTTTTCCGAAGGAATTTTTTACTTTTACCCTACATACCTCTAGGGTAAAACTGGACAATGCCTCTGAGCAGATTTTCTTTCCCTAAAGGGTAGGGACCACTATATAAAACTAAAACTTTTGATTGAAAAAATGCCCCTGGAGTCTGGCTTTAAAGTTGGGGAACCCAAGGTATTTCATTTTAAAAATCAAGAAAAATTTTAAAAACTTTTAGCGTTTTTTGTAAAAAATCAGATTTCAAGGGAAATTTGTACTTGGTCGCTGTCACGCTTTCTCACCAGAAGGCAGTTTTACTAGTCTTACTGGTTAGTTTTCAAGAGCAGACCAAATATCAAGTTTTTCTCCCAACTAAAACATCTAGTTTCTAGTAAACATCTTTTTAAACAGCGGCTGAGGTGTTCATTGGTGTTTAATCCTTGCTGGCATTCTGTGTCCCTTGGCCAAACTCTAGTTACAGAAATGGTTTTGGCAGTACTAACTACTGCTTTCTATGTGCATGTAGTTAAATCCCTCTGGGAAGAAAAATGTACGTTTTCACGGTAACTACCAGTAAAGACAAAAAAGAAAAAGAGAAAAAAACCCACAAGGAATAAATAAAGTAAATATAAAGGAGAGAGAGAGCATCAAGGGAGAGAGAAGAAAATAATGTGCTGTTTGACTGGAGTTAGAGAGGGAAAGATCATACTTGGGCTTTGATCCTCAGCTCTTTCTTTGTTTACTGATTTTGGTGCCTTGCTAGTACTGGCACTGGTGCTGGGTACGACAATTAAGGTAGTTTATATATACCGCATTACCTGCCAACTAATTACAAGTAATTAATGGCTGTACATAAGAGGGGATATTCTTAGGGAAGATATCATTCATATTTGCTTCTTTCAGTGAGTTTCCTATGGCTCTTCTATTTTCAAAAGTTGTTCCTGATTGTGCAAACACAAATAAAGGCATGGATTTTTTCCTGCTTGCGCTATCGCATTTACGTGCACAACCAGTGCTGCCGTAAATATAGCTAGAGGTTAGGGAAAAGTCAATGAGAAATGGTGCCTAAAGGGCTTGTTTCTTATCTGATAGTTTTAAAATAATTTAAATAAATAATTTTAAAATAATTTTAAAATAGTTTAAAATAACGTTTGTTTAAATACCACTAACTGTAAGTCTTGAGAAGGATTATTCTTTTTATTAACCTTCATTTAACAATGACACAATTGGTAATGACAAATTACCAATTACAATACTATTACAAAAACAGGTTTTTTTCATTGTTAATTATGTTTGGATGTTTTGTGAGACCTTTATATAAACATTTTTTTGATTTGTTACTATTTATTTACTCCAGGTCAGCCTTCAAATACTCTGATTTTTAACAGCTTGTATAGATGCCTTTGTCCTTTGCTGAAATTCAGAACAATTACAGCACAACAGAATTAAGAAAATCGTCATGTGGTGGCTATATTGATTTTAGTTACTGGTACACACACATGTGTGCGTAAAATCATTCTGTGTGGGGTGATAAGAATCAGTCCACTGCCTTAATGAAATTTGCATGTACACAGCGGTCTGAACTCTGCAGTTAAAGTTGGGGAGAGCCCTTCTCTGCCAGGAATGTGACAGGAAGCAGAAGCCGCTTCTGGCGAAGACATATAATGAAGTTAACTCCCATTCATCGAGCTCATTTACTGGTAAGGGGAGGCACTGTGAAAGTAATGATGAAGAGACAGAGCTAAGAACATCAGTGAGCTCAGCATACCATGCTTTTGAGCTTTTATGATTTTATTAGCTACATGGATGAGGTCACCTCTTGAAATAGCTGAGAGGAAGAGAAAGAAGAAAAGACGCTGGCTGCCTAGCATCACGCTGCCATAGAAATCATGGGGCCTCTTGCTAACACCTGGAGGTTCCTTTTGGGCTGCTGTGTTTTGTATCTTGAGGGCTCTGCTAACAAATTGGGATTCTTCTGTTTTGTTTTGTTCCCCTGAAAATTCCTGAAGAGTAAATCAGAGCCCTTCTTGTGGATGCAACCTCTCATCCTGGGAAATCATAAGCAATCACTGTGATTGTTTCAGTCTTTCTGATCTTGGATGACCAAAGAGAAATCCTGGTCATCCAGGTCATCAAAGAGAAAGCCTGAGTTTTAAGATCAGAGGTGAGAGTGATGATTATTTAGTCTGACAATCTCCATAACAAAGGTCAGGTCTCAAGTCATAGTCATGGAGGCCCCATTTGATAACTGGCTGCTGTCTCATCTGCTTATTCACTACTGAGTAATAAAATGCCTTGAGCTTATTCCTATGTAGTTCTTTTAACATCAAGGTGATTACTATGAATTTCAGTTAGCAAATACCATCACAAGGAACGATTAGCTATTTTTCTCTAAAACTCATTGATTACTGATCTTTCATTTACAGCTGTAATTCTAGTTCAGATTGTACTTTAGACTGTACTTTAGACGTAGTGGTGGTTTTTTATTCCCATGTTTGATATATAGAAGCTTCTGTATTAAATCATTGGGCTTGAAAGGACATCAAAGTTCATCTAGTGCATCTTCCTGTTGCCAGGCAGGAACATGTGTAGATATATCACTTCTGACAGATACTTGTCTCATGTTTTCTTAAAGGTTGCTAACAATGCTAAGGTTACGGCAACTCCCCAGAAAAGCTGTAAAGACATTTCCCAGTGTCCAACCTGAATATGCCTTGCTTCAGTTTAAACCCGTTCTTTCTCATTTCATGCATCACAGACATGGAAAACACATTATTTCCATCTGGCTTGCAATAGCCTTTCTATGTATTTGAAGATTTGCTCCATCTTTTCATATAGGTCATATATTTTGTGTGCTGTGCTGTCATATGTTTTGTGTGTCCTGCCTTGCATTCTCACTTTCCCCTTGCTATTATTGGTCGCTTCATTAGCATATATATCTGCTGCTATTAACGTTCTTTCATTTTTGCCTCAAGTACTTAAAAGTTAGAATGTTCACATCAAATAACTTCTTGATAGTGAATCATCAAAACTTGCTTTTATATTTTAGCTGGATTATTTTGTTCGTACTGGTAAAGACCCAAGATTTCTAAAGCCAGTACATCAAGAATTTTTGCTAAAAGTCACTAGAATTTAAATACTTCATTTTGGTATTATTTTTTTTTTTTAATATTGATTTCCATTTTCAGCTTTCCAGTATAAAAAATGCTCTCCATCTGAAAAGCAGGTAGGTATCCCTCACATTTGCCTCCGGTTTTGGGATGTCAGGCTGGACAATTTTGTGCAGGTGCCATTCCTTCCAGGGAAACAGCTTTGTCAGCAGGGCTCTATATCTTGTCCATCGGGAAGATTTAGCTTCCAATTAGCTAGACAGCTGGTGCTACTGGCTCGTGGAGAGTTTGTCTTGTCTGCCCCTAGAAGGTAGCTCTTGGTGGTAGTACTCTCCTTCCGTGGCCAGCTTCCAATGGTGAAATGTCTGCCCTTTCTGCAAGGTGGACCTGGATCACTTCACCTCATATAATCCCAGAGCAGAATCATGGAATAACTTGGGTCAGAAGGGACCTCTGGAGGTCTCTAGTGCAGCCCCTGGCTCAAAGCAAGGCTTATGGAGGGCTTTTTCTAGTCGGGTTTTGAATAACTAGAAGTGTCTGGTGTGATCTCCTCTACGTAAGATACGTGGAGCCAGCTATTTCCCAGGCTGAGCAAGCCCAGCTTTCTCAGCCTCTCCTTTTCTGTGGTGTTTTTCAGCCCCTGGACCATCTTTGTGGCCCTGCGGCCGGATGGCTCCAGATTGTCAGCGAGTCTCTGGTGTTGGGAGCCTGGGATGGGATGTGCTATTCCAGACGTAGCCCCTCAAGTGGGAAAAACGGCCTGACAAGGAAAAGAGGAAAAATCACTTTTCCTTGGCCAGCTGGCTACACTCTAACACTGAGGTCTTGAGGCAGCAGGGGGTTAATGTAGCTGAGGGGGTTTCTGTATGGATTTAAAACTTGGGGATTTTTCCCCCCTGCTTTTGTTACAGGCTGTTTCTATGAGTTTTCTTCCGAACAAGCAATATTTTTTGCTTAGTCCCCACACGTGTAACTTTTATGTAGAGTTCAGCATCCATTTGAACGCCTCCCTCAAACAGCCTTTTTCACTCCTTTGTGCTACCAGTTACACATGCTTCCTGTGTCCTTAAACAGATGGTGGTAACTAATGGCTGTGCTGGAAATCGATCCGTTTGAGGCTTGCGTCACCTAAAGCCTTTAAAGGAATACCTGTCTGCAGATCTCAATTTCTTCTAGAATATCTTTCTGTAATATTAACCAAATATTCAGATTATTTGCAGCATTCCTGCTGCCAGCGTATTAATACCTCTCCGCCTGAGAAGAAAGCTGAGGCTTAATGGCACTGTGTTCAGCAAACTCATCTATACTTTATTTTGGGAGCTCAACTGGCTGTTACGGAGGGGCAATTTCCGTTTCATCTGAGCACATCCTGTGCTAGTGAAATACCTCAATTGTGAACACATGTCACAGGAAATACAGTCGTAGCACATAGGGCTTTGGTGGTTGTTTTTTTTTTATTATTCTTAGACTTATGACTAAAGGGCAGTGTCAAAGTTCATGGTTGAAAAGTGAACGTTTCTTGACAGTCATCCTATTTTTAGGTTCTTTGACTTGAAACAAGACTTTTCTTGGCTTGAAATGGTGAGTAAAATGTATAGAGCTGTAATTTACAGTAAACAATTAAATGCCTTTGTTGAAGCAAAATTTGCTTATGTGAGATTCTAGTGTTTATAAACCTAGTAAAAGAACAAATTTTGACTACAAAAGGTTGAGTTCTTTCAAAGTGTGTTTGCTTAGTTTTTCTGCTTTTTTGTTTTCCTTTTGGAACAGGAAGCTAAATTATACCCAGCTTTGCAGTCCTGCAGGCATGATGTGCCATCATTTCTCTTTCTCATTGCATTAGGTTATTTTGTATGTGTATATTTCAGGTAGACTCATACCATTTAATAAGTACAGCCTTAAAATGTACTTGGAAATAAAGAAATAATCTGTCTTGTGTTTTGCAAATTAAAAAGTATGAACAGAGTCTGCAATAAAAATGTCTTGGGCTCAAATTTTGATCTTTTTATTTTGTTGAACAGCAGCTGCTCCTTAGATAGGAAGAGTCTTTTTGAGGAGTAAAGTCCTTTTCTATGAGTATAAGACTATCCAACTTTGTCACCCAATAACTAATTATGTTTCATTACTACTATAGAAGACCTGCTTTTACAGATGTTTAGACAAGGATTTCAGTGTATTTCTCAGGGACCGAATAAAAATTGTAGGGTCACTCTGTGGCTACTATTGCTTAAGTAAGTCAAATGCATTATGGACTGTTTTCATGTAATTCTTAAATATAAAGCGTATATGGTGTTGGACTACTTGATTCATAATTCTCACCAGCTGGAGTCTTCAAAGGCTTAAGCCTTTGAAGAAACTCGGATACTAGCTGAAAGAGCATAAATAAAGACCTCAAGTTATTGCAATATTCATGACTTTATTATTTTCACTGCTTATTTTTCATGTATGCAAAATTTTTAGCTCTGGTCTAAACACAATGTTTCATTTATTAAATTAATAATTTGTTGCAACTTCTATATAAAGACCAGCCTTCATTTACATCAATATTCAAAGTCCAGGGAGATTCAGAACAATTTTCCCTGGACATGAATTATTTCCTTATGCATTAAAGTCGAGAGAAGAGAGTGAGGAAGGAACATCCCTATAAAGTTCCCCTTGGAGTTCTCTCCATCTGCTTTTAATTCGGGAAAAACGAGAGTAGTATTCAACAGCACGAGGTAAGCAGCCTGGAAAACAGTCTCCCTTGTATCGGTGTTTCTCTTGTCATTTTGCACATCCTCCGTACCCAGGTGAGTCTCTGGACCCAGTCTCCACATGACAGGACAGTGCAATGGCACATGGTGGTGTATGATCAGCCTTCTGTAGCAACAGAGAAGCATCCTTCCTGGAAGATTTGGAGGGGTGCTCCCTTATCGGAGCTGGTCAACGGTCCAGTTCCTTTTTTAAGGAAATAGTGGACGATGTCTCTGACTTTTCACTTGCCCTGTCAGAACATTATGAAAGACAGGAAACAGCAATGCTTGCCTTTTCTCTTGAAATATTTCATGTCTGTGTGGAAGATGCGTTCAAAAGACTTGCTTTTATATTGGTTTGAGCAAAAGCATTGCAGTTGTACAGGCACGACAGTGGCTGATTGCATTTTTCTCCTAGCTGGTGCAGAAAACAACCCAAGCTTGAAGTCAACTTCTGAACAGCTTTAATGCCAAGAACAAGGAGTTGAAACTGGCGCAGTGGAGCCCATTTGTGAAAGATCTGCTTTCTGGTGGCTCAAGCACATCTGTGCCACATCGGTTGAGTTGTCTGAGCTTGAAGTCAAAGATGGAGTAGTCCCAGTCAAAGTCCATATTCTGTGTCCGTACTCATTCTATACAGATTTCCATGATCAACTCCACAGCCTGGGAAACTGCACGCAACAAAACAGGGTGTTACCTTTTAAATGTTATTCAGCTACTGATTTGATAGCAGGGTTTGTTCTCATCCGCAGAAGTTGCAGGCAGAAGTTGCCACACATGAAATTTGTCTGCTGCAATGCTGTCTTTTGAATGAAAGATAATATGAGATTTCATACGATATTTTTAAAACAGTACTTTTCCCCTTTGTTTTGTACTGAAATTTAGGATAGAAAAAGAGCCAGAAGTGGGCTCTGAATTTTTTCACCACTCATCTCTCATGTAAAACTCCTAGTTACTTAGAATTTGCTTGAGCATGAACATTAGTGTTTGACTTCTATATCAACTAATTAAATAACCCCGTTTCCAAGCAGTACTTGACCAGTAGACACAAGTGTAGATACTGGAATATAATGATGCTAAACTAATCATTACTGGCCCAGGCAGTCCTGTGAGTTTGGATGGGACGAAATGATGAGAAAACAACGTGGGTTTGAATCTCAAAGACTACACACAATTTCAGCCTTTTTTTTTTTTTTTTTTTTTTAACCAACACCCCACCATTTTTTTGCAGGCTTTGTCTCATTTCCTAGTATATATTTGGAAGGCTAAATAGCTAGCTCAAGTTATTTTGGTGGTGCTATTTCTTCCCTGTGGCATTAAGCCGTGACATTCAATCCACACGCAGCACAGCCGAGCAGCTTTTGAGGATCTCTGTGTACATGAGTTATGTCAGACATCAAAGCGGGAGGCTCACATTTAGGTCTGTCCCCGCCCATATTATTAAATTTAAAGATGATGTCAATACTGCTGTGAGTTACATATCAAATATAAATTGGTTACAAAACATTTCTGAATGTTTAAATTGCCTCAGATTGCCTCAATTGGTGCGATTAGACGGTGAATATAATTTACATGTTGAGCAGTGGAAAATTTCTTCCCTGTACTAACAAGGATACATTAAACAATGTCTCCAGCCAGTTTCCTTCCCTTAACATCCTTTGCTTCTTAAGTTATTGTTTAATACACTTCCTAATCCTAAATTAGTGCAGGTAGTACTGATTTAGTACTATTTGGCACTGGTGTAGCCATCACACATGTTTTTTTCTGACCAACATACGTGATGAGAAGCTTTTCATTTCTGAACTGAACAATTATAGACTTGTTTTGCTGTTGAACTGAATATGCAAATAATTATGAGGAAAATAGGCAATGCTCCCAGGATAGCCTCTGTTTTCCAAGTCTAGTCCAATTAGTAAAGAAGGAAGCTTTCTTACACAGCTTTTAGCATGGTCTGTTTCACTGATCAGATAGAGATTATTAATAGAGATGAGACTGAACACTCTCCAGATTGAAAAGTAACAAGGTATAGGGTCAATCCATGATATCAATTACTGATTAATGTAATACAGGCTTATAAAGATCATCACATCAAGTCATTACACGGAACATGCTGAAAATATATAGAGAAATGTGTAGCGATCTGCAGTGCTTTGAAGGTGCCCTAGAAAATCCAAGGCAAACACTAAAAACCTTACTTTGCTCAATTTAAAAACAGATTTTATCTTACCTATGCAATGTCTTTCTTTTTTGTAGCCATAGCTGATGAGGAGCTGGAATACACCTTCTGGAAACTGGCTGAAAGATGCAGAAACGATGACTGCAGAGCTGCCTTTCAAAATATTCTTTATGTAAATAAAGAAACTCTCCGCTGGGAGCATAGCAAACGTGGACAAAGAAAAAAGAGACAAAAATTTCAGCCCAGGGTTCTTACAGTGTTTTATAATCCAGTTCTTGTGTTTAAAAGCAGGAATATCCCATTACTTTGTTGGAAACACAAAGTCTAACGTAAGGCCACTGCGTAATGAAAGCCTGACGCTTTTCTTACAAGGGGCATTTTTATGTGGGGTAATAATTTCAGTGAGATTACACCTGAAATATGCCAGAAGAATATGGCATAGGGAAATATGGCCTATGGCATATGAGGGCAGACTTTATAGATGGTTTGTTTGCTAAATGATGAAGTCATCTAAGCCTGTGAACCCTAGGAAATCCAGCATGTCAGTGACTCTTATTTCTCCTCTCTGCTGAGCTGGGGTAGGACTCTGTGTGCACACCTTGGCTGTTGTAAAGTTGTAGGTCTTTAGGATTCAATGCCTTCGGAATACCTTGTTTGGTGAACTGCTTCTCAGAGTGTACCTTGTAGTTTTATTTGGCCAAAATTAAGAGCACTGAAAGTGATAATCGCTGTAAATTGGACAAGAAAAACGGAGGAAAAATACACAGGACTGCTGTTCTTAAACACTGGGACCTTAAAGAGAAAAAGGCAGAGGGGCTGAGCTGAATAGCCACCACCATAATCCGTCTCTGTTTGGTGGTTGCGGTTTTTGATCAGCAAAAAAAAAGAGAGAAGCCAGAGGTGCCCAGAGATTCTGCACTGAAGCACAAGATTTGAGCTGCTGCCGTCTGTCTGTCCTGTCTGACGGGGCGGCAAGCAGCTTCCCTGCCGGCCTCTGCCCTCTAATCTCGGGAGGTAAAGATAGGTAAGCCTTCAGCAGGGCTTGTGCTGGAAGAGTTTATTTTGTATTTGGTTTCTTTCAAAAGGAGCACTTGGAGAACACCTTGCTGCTGAGTGAGAGTGTCAGAAGAAAATCTGAAGTGAACCAGTGATGACACAAAGGTCTAGAACCTAAACGGATATAACATAAAAATTGGATCATAAGGGCTGGAGGAGTGCAGATGCTAACTGTAAGGCAGATGGTGACATTTATTGACTGTAACATTTATTGACGGATCATTTAAAGGCTTCTATCGCACTTGGCACTTCAATACCTGCTGCAGAGGAAATAGACACAGCCAACAAATCGTACTGTAGGACTAAAAATAAAAAGCTCCATCAACTCACATGCTCTGCTGCAAAAATAGTCCGGAGAGCACTTGAGAGCTTGGTCAAGCCGACAGGCGCTGCGCTGAGCCTTGCTGCCTGACGGGCTGCCAGAGGGAGCAGGTTCTCCAAACCCTCCCCTGAGGATTCCCCGCTGCCAGTACTGGCCAGGGCAACCCCTGCACCCGACAAATAGTCAAGGTGACCCAGCAGCCGGTAACGCCTGTGTGTGACAGGCGTTTGCCATGTGCATTGGGACCCATCCAGTTTTATAGTTTTCTCACACGTACCCAGCATGTTGACCACTCGTACAACTGCGAATAAGAATCCTCTTGCAAACCTCACCAGTTAACCAATCCCATCAAATTACCTGTTTAGTCCTCTTCCTCTTGCCTCAAAATTTGGACTGGGAATATAGGGTGGCGATGTTACCATAAATACGCTGATGGGAGAGTTGTACATCTTGTGGCTCCTACTCAATATGTTCATAGAATCATAGAATCATTCAGGTTGGAAGAGACCCTTGGGATCATCGAGTCCAACCACCTACCCTACTCTACAAAGTCCTCCCCTACACCATATCCCTCAGTACCGCATCTAAACATCCCTTAAACACATCCAGGGACGGTGACTCAACCACCTCCCTGGGCAGCCTATTCCCAGGGAGGAATATATGATTGAGAACCTCCAGCACCTCTGTGTTCTCCTCCCTTCTCCCATCCCATGGGAGCCCTTCCATCCTCCTGTACTTCAGAATCCTCGTGAAAACTGTTTGGCTACTGCCAAGGGCTTTGGAGTAAAGCGGAGGACAGGCTATTCACACCAGTAGCAGGACGCTATGTCACTCTGGTAATGGCTGCATGTTTAAAACAAAAGAGGTAGAGATCTGTAGCAAACTTTTGTGAGATTGAAAAATGTGAATAGAAAAGGACTCTACAAAATACGTCCAAGGGTCGCTATGTGTAGCTTCCAACCCAATGGACCTGTGTCACAGAGAAGAGGATTTTCTTCTATTAACCTAGTTTAGTAAGTGAATTTTCCGTGCGGCAGCGAACGAGTGTCATTAGCATTCACTGTGAGTGAGAGATGGCTTTGACTGTGGTTCTGCTTATTTGACTTCTCTCACTAAACCTTATCCATCATGATGAATGCTTGGCCCACTTCGATTCTGGTAGGGCATAACGCAAAGTCTGCTGAGGAGCGGAGCCTGGGCCAAGTCCAGTCCCTGCTACCGCAGTCAAGTCATATAATCACTTTAACCCACTCGTTATACTCCCCTCTAAAAATGGTTCGGTTGTTTGTCCCACTAATTATTATCAGCACTGAAGGTTTTTATGGTTAGAAGAATCAAGTATCTTTTTCTGATTTCCAGCATAAATTTATTCAGGACCTGTTTGTATCCATTTGTTCTTGTGCTAGCATTGTCCTTAAGCTTAAATAGCTTCTTGCCTTCTCTGTCTGTGATATTTACCCACTGATGTATTTATAGGCAGCCCTCCTGTCCCCTTTCTAAGGCTTTGTTTCACCAGGGCAAACAAGCCAAGCTCCCGTAAGATCACTGTCAGTCTTCTAATGACTCTGTTTCAGTGTGATTTAATTTTTCTGGTACACGATTGTCCAAGTCTCTGTGCTATACTCCAAATGAGGTTTTACTAATGACTCTGTAATACTCTTTCTTACCTTTACTCTGCCCAAAATTCTTCATCAGGTACCTCTTAAAATCCAATTTGCCCTTTTTATGGGTGGTCATGTCAGTCCTCTGAAATCAGAGCTCACTGCAAAAGTTTTAGAGCTCGCCGTTTAAAAAATGTCACAGATTCATCAACTTCAAGGGAGCTGTGACAACTTCCACCAGCTGGGGATCTGCATCTGATATTTCAGCTCGCAGGACACAGCTTTCTCTGCAGCTGGCCCGAATCGGTGGAGCACGCTGCCAACTCCCCTCCCCCAAGACCTTCCCCAGGGGAAGCACTGATTTGCTTCCGCCCGGCCTGCAATGTTAGAAAAGCACTTACTCCATCTCATGCAGACGAAATACAGGGCAAAATTTGGCAAATACTATTCCTTCAGTGTGCACACGCTGAAAAATATCTGAAAACCTCCGCTTCGTTTTTTGTTGTTGTTGTTAAAAACATTTTCAGTCATTTTAGCCATTTTGGTTTCTGGCCATTTGATTCTTGTCCTTCCTTTCTTTCTCAGTCCTCTCTAAGTGTGAACAAAACTTTTGAAATGGCAATTAGAGTAGATTTCTTTCTGTGGAGAGTGCCTGACTGCACTGCCACCCATTGTCCTTCTTCATTTCTTCCTTTCTCAGGTCTATCCTTCATCTTCTATCATCTGTGATTTAGATGAAGCCCTTCGTGGCAAGGACCTTTGTTTTATATTCGTCTCTGCCTAAAGCAGAGACACTTATTATTGGTTTCTGGAAGTATAAAGGATGTAGCGGATCAATGCCATTACCCTGAACCGCACTTAGAAGACAAAGGCAGCGTAGCTGTTGAATTGATGCTCTCGGGAGCACGGAAGCAGAGAGAGCTACATTTTGGGCTACCACGGACTTGCCAGAGGACTCTGCGGGTACCTCCATCTGAAGTTCATAGCTAGGGTGAAAGCTGCAAAAGCACCGATGACTGTGATAAAACTTACAAGACACAGAATTGTCTTCGTCACCCTGTCAAATGAAGCGGACGTTAACGAAAATTTCAGCTGCTAAGACTAAGATCACAAAGGACCTGGCAGCAGCCTGGGCTCTGAGCTCAGGCAGAGGACGGTGTCAACAGACTGCCTTGATTTAAAATCAAGACATGATGACAGTATTTCTGCTTCTGAATAGATCCTAAAGGCACTTGCCCAGGAAGTAGTAGATCGAGTGGGCCAGAGGTCTGAGAGATTTGAAATCCACGTCCAGGGGCGATAAATCAGGGAGCTGAGCTCTGGGACACCTCTCTCTCAGCTAAAAGCCCTCACCATCCTCAGGCACCCCCATTTTCCCCTCAGGCCCTGCAACAGGTGCTGGCAGACCCCATGAAAGAAAGAGGTTTAGAAGCACCTTTTCCTTAGCTTTTTTCTGTTGGGCACTGGCTTGGACATTTCTGCATAGAGCGCACTGCGTGCTGTAAACCCCGCTTGAGATGCCCAAGTCTGCTTGGCCACCCATCGTGCTGCCCTGGAGCTGAGCACGGCAGCCCTGAGATTCACTGCTGCTGTCACCCTTCATCAAACACCCGCTCTGAGCATCCCGCGTTTGTGTTTCTGCATCAGCACTTTAGCTGCACTCTGTATGGTACTCATTTATTTATGCTCGATTGACAGGTTTCCCAGCACCACAAATTTTGCATCCACCTATTAAAATACTTTGCAACTTGGAAAATAATCATAGAATGGTTTGGGTTGGAAGGGACCTTAAAGATCACGGAGTTCCAACCCCCCTGCCATGGGCAGGGACACCTCCCACTAGAGCAGGTTGCTCAAAGTCCCATCCAGCCTGGCCTTGAGCATCTCCAGGGATGGGGCATCCACAGCTTCTCTGGGCAACCTGTTCCAGTTAAATAATGAATGAATAATGAAATAAAGAATATAATTAAATAATTGGTTCTCTGTTGTGGTTTCTTTCTCCATTGTCACCTGTGCCAGTACCACGCAGCTCAGGGATCTGCCTTCCTGAGTTCACCACCACCGTCTCTGGCATATAGGTTTTAACCGGCACCTTCAGCTGACAGGTCATCACCAAACCAACAGCAGAGACAGCTGGTGATATTCCCACCTGATAGCTGGTTTCAGTAACTGCAAAAGACTAGCTCCCCTACAAGCCTCGAGATACTTTTGCAAGGCAGGTTTAACTAGACATGGAAATATATCTCTGAGTTTATTATAAAAGTGCTGCTTCATTGGGGTGAGGTTTTTACTCAGAGGGATGTAAACCACCCTATACTCTAAAACTCTAAAATATAATTACATATAGCATGGGAATCCCAGCACAGCAATTGATCCAGTATGACCTCTATATAGCTAATTACAGACTGTCAAGGCAATTTCTGTTCAAGTCAGACCGATATTTAATTAGCCTCCTCCCCATTGAAATCCTGACCTTGGTTTGGCACAGGGAAAGCAGAGAGTGGTGTGTCTGGCCAAAGCATCTCATTGCTGCTCCGGGGGCAGGCAGACGAGGTATTAACAGCTGAAAGCAAGAAATGGCAAATGAGAGTCCAAAATGATGCAGCAGCAGCTTTCTCTACCTGCTATTCCCTTTCTCTCCTGCTCTCCCTCCTCTAAAACCTGTTGCTCGGGCCAAAAGACTACATAAGACCTGCAGAAGTACAAATACCTTCTGGCGACTTTCCGTTAATTTAGAGCACAGAATAGAGGAGGTCTCTCTACTTTTTTTGGTCAAATTGAAAACCGGCAATTTATTCCTGCTGCTTTGTCTTTCAACCACTTGCTAATCCGCGGCAGAAATTTACCTTCTACCTCGTGCCTGCCCGGTTTCCTTAGTAACTTCTCGTAAGAATATGACAAAAGCTTGGGAAAAGCCAAACAAATTGTCAACTGCTTAATCTTTATTTACAGAAAATGATGCACTGCTAAATCTACTAGATCTCTGCTGAAGCTGGCTGACGTATTTCATGGAATATTTCTTTCTCTCTTGTTCAAAAAAGGGTCCAGATATTATTAAAGTGGAAAAAAATATAATCAAAATCTCAAAATCTCTTTGCTTGTGTGATGGGATTTAAGACCTGGAAGTTACCTGAACTGGCATACGTGTTCCATATCTACCCCGTATTTATGAAAGTCAGTTCCAAAATGACTTTTTCAGCTTTGCATATATTTAAAATGTTTTGCAGAAGAAAGGTGGTTAAAATCATGCCTCTTGATGCCTTCAGAAAGAGTTTAGATTGCTTAAACATTACCATAGTGAGTGCTTAAATAAAGATATCATCAGTTTATATGATTTAGAACCAAAGTGGGACCAAAGTCAGGACAGAAAGAGAATCAGAACAGGTTTAATTGTGAAATGAAGAAGAAGAAGAAGACCAAGAAGAAGAAGGAGTGCAGATTGGCAACATTTATATGTTTCATTGTTTGTGTTACTTCAAAACTCCCACAATGGCATGGGTTCCACTTGCTGGATGGGACAGATGCAAAATATCCGTCCATCCTACGAGCTTGCAGGATAAATGCTCAGGACCGGGGCACTCAGGTGGGAAGGATAAAACAAGGGAGCCGTGCAGAGAGTTTGGGTGGAATGCGGCAAATACCTTGTAGGGGGAAGTCTGACAAGGAAGAACACCAGGAAGAGATTGGCATGCTCCTAAATCTTTTGGGAACTTCCACTTTTTTTCTCTAAAGATTTGAAAACGGTTCCCCCACTGGCGGCAAGCTTCTTTCGAAGGTCTGCAGGTAGGCCATCCACATGTCTTTCCGATGGCAAAAAATAGCCATGTTTGTGTTCTTCATAGCTAACTGGCTATCAGGTAGGAAAGTGTTGCTTAAAAATATATAGGGAAAGGGCAAAAGGAAAGACAAAGTTTCAAATGAATAATGCTAACAAATTTGGGAAGAGGTATCACACCTCAGGCGACACAGTTTAAGAAAATCTGCTCTGTTATGGATGAGAAGGAGACTGAACGTTGGAGTTAGATTATCTTGTCTCAAATCCAAAGGCACCTCAGTCTTTCTGGCCCACGGTTTGAGTGGGGGACTCTGGAGAAGGTGAAGAGCCCTCCAGAGATGCTGCTCTGGAGCTGAGGCGGTGGTGGACACGGTGAGCCGGGCTGGAAGGAGAACCAAAGAGATGAGTTCTGAGTTGGGCAATGACCCCTCTGACGCTGTCTTGAAGGTGGCTTTGCCCCTCGAGGGGGCTGAGTGGGCTGCACGGGGGAAGGGCCACGGGGGCATCATCTCCCTAGCCTGTGGGAGGCTGATGGTGACAGAGGGGCCCTGGGGAGCCCATGCCAGGTCTCAACAAAAAATGATTGCATCCATAGAATAGAATCATAGAATCATCTGGGTCAGAAGGGACCTTCAAGGTCAGCTAGTCCGACCCCCCTGGAGTCAGCAGGGACATCCCCAACTAGACCAGGTTGCCCAGGGCTTCATCGAGCCTCACCTTGAATATCTCCAGGGAAGGGGCCTCAACCACCTCACTGGGCAACCTGTTCCAGTGTTTTACAACCCTCATAGTAAAGAACTTATTCCTGATGTCTAATCTAAATCTGCTTTTCTCCAGTTTAAAGCCATTACCCCTTATTCTGTCATTGACAGCCTTTGTAAACAGGCTCTCCCCAGCCTTCCTGTAGCTCCCTTCAGGTACTGGAAGGCTGCTATTAGGTCTCCCCGGAGCCTCCTCTTCTCCAGGCTGAACAACCCCAGCTCCCTCAGCCTGTCCTTGTAGCAGAGGTGCTCCATCCCCCTGATCATCCTTGTGGCCCCCCTCTGGACACGCTCCATCAGGTCCATATCTTTCCTATATTGAGGGCTCCAGACCTGCACACAGTACTCCAGGTGAGGTCTCACCAGAGCAAAGTGGCAGAATCACCTCTCTGGACCTGCTGGCAACACTTCTATTGATGCAGCCCAGGATGTGATTGGCCTTCTGGGCTGCAACTGCACACTGCCTGCTCATGTCCAGCTTCTCATCCACCAGCACCCCCAAGTCCCTTTCCTCAGGGCTGCTTTCTAATACCTCACCCCCCAGTCTGTATTGATGGTGAGGATTGTTCCGGCCCAGATGCATAACCCTGCACTTGCTCTTGTTGAACATCATGAGGTTCACCTGGGCCCACCTCTCCAGCCTGTCCAGGTCCTTTTGGATGACATCCCATCCCCCCTGGTGTATCGACAACACCACACAGCTTGGTGTCGTCTGCAAACTTGCTGATGGTGCACTCCATCCCTATGTCTATATCGTTGACAAAAATGTTGAACAGTACCGGTCCCAGCACGGACCCTTGAGGGACACCACTTGTCACCGCTCTCCATCTGGACTTCAAGCCATTGAGTACCACCCTCTGGATGCGACCATCCAGCCCGTTCCTTATCCACCGAGCAGGGCGGTGAACAGGGTGCCGTCCCAGCCAAGCCTTGAGGAGCGGGGTTTTGCCGGAATAAGCAGCAATGGGAATGCTTTCACCGCGCCATGTCGCCAAAGCCTTCCCGGTCCTTCCCGGCCGTTGACACCGGCCTCCAGGCGGGAGGCGACCCCCTCGTAGCGGGAGGGGCGAGCTGGCCACCGGGCCGAGGGTCCCCCACGGGCGAGGAAAAAATACACGGAGTTAACGGGATGGGACCGGGCCAAGAGCCTCCCCCCGGGGGAAAGGGGGGGTGTCGGCGGAATGAGGGGCGCGGGGGGACGCGGCCGCTTCCCCTGGAAAGCGGTGGCCACCGGCCGCTCCTTCCTTCCCCCGCGCCCCGCTGCGCGCCCGCGGAGGACGCCGTCCGCCCGCTAGGGGGCAGCCGCCGCCCGCCCCGCCGGCTGGTTTGGGTGGGGGGGGGGGGGGT